>JAZGTK010010120.1:0-16653 GCA_036877625.1 Ambastaia sidthimunki | reverse complement strand
TCATATTTATGACATCATACCTCATACACACACTCAAGCTCACACAGTACCGGTAACATGCACTCACTCAAGCGCAGAGCAGAGTGAGACAGAAAGTGGCGTGTTTGCAGTGAATGGTCGACTCGTGCTTGTGCTTACAAAGCATCATGTACGTGTGTCCCAGAGGAGCACTGCTGCTGTCGGCTCTCCATCACGATCAATAGCCGTAACTTCCCAGCCTGTTTTTTAACTGTGTGTGTAATGAGTGCACACACACACACACATATACTGCAGAAGACTTTGACTGGATTGCAAGTTGGCATGAACAGGGATTCTCAAATTCCTTAAAAGATTTTTTAGATACTTTACAGTTCCGAATAACATATGATTTGTCTGATGTACTTGTTTCCTGCTGTAAATCGTAAAACTTTTTTGCTACTTTAAAATATTTCTATCTCAGCTGGTGCATAAGGGTAACTATAGTAAGCAATTCGTAGATTGAGTTTCTGGTGAGTCTAAGTACAGTGACTCTCTAAAATATTGCATTGCAACCTCAGCCAATGGTGTAAGTCTGGGGCGGAGCTAACGGTTTGTTTGAACAATGGGCTGCAGCTTTAACTGGAGCATTTTATCCTGCATCTAGTTGTCATGCATCATGCATTGGTCTTTGAGGAGATGACAAAGACGTGCCCTTTTCATTTATTCCTTCTAATAATTTATTTCTTTGCTCTTCCTCTGCAATGACATAGATCATTCTTATATCCTCTGCTGTCAAAATAAGCTTTATTGAAGCGTTTCATCAGCTCTGCTTTTGATTTGAAACTCAGAGTGACAGCGTAAAGCTCTTGGAATCAGCCGCTTAAAGGTGTATAAACGATATTAGCTATTCTGGAACTGCTGCCATATTTAGGCACTGAATAAGACACACCCAGATTTAAAGAGATGTTTGGAGACCTTTGTACTTTGTCGTGTGAAAGGGAAATTTAATAAACTCAAGCGGTGAACTTTACACTGAGAGGTACTTATGAGGCTTATTTTCAAAAACCGAAAATATTGCTCTCACGCGACAAACTGACACTTTCATTTTCTAGCCCGCTGTATATGGGCTGCCCTGCTAACACACAGAATGATTGGTTAAACAAAACAATTCTGGCCACAGACACATTTTTGTTCACAGTTAACAGTTTAAGTTTGCCATAGAGACGGGTAATATTTTACGATCGCTGTCAGGTAACAGACATTTTGTGTCTTCTGCAAAAATGCCTACAGCACCTTTAAATACAAACTTGGAGCGGGTGTGTTAAAGTAAGATGTACAGTTAACTCTTTGTCAGTATTAAGACGGTATGTACACACGTGTACACATCGTTAGAACGTCTTCATGTTCCCTCGATGTGCTTTTGGGCTGTCATGTGTTAAACTGTGACAGGTGTGTTGGTGGTGCTAAGTAAAAATAGCTGTGTTGTGTGTTCTAGCATTGATTACAAATGACTGTGTTTGGATGAAGGATCAGAACTGGGTGTAAGACAGGGCCCAGTTTCCTGTTTTATTGCAGGAAAGAGTCCTAATATGCTCATTAGTGTCTGGCAGTGGTGTGGGTGCTGAATGGCTGGAGGCCATTCTGTAGCAGTGGATCATTTGGCTGGGCAACACATGACACCCAGAGGTGAAGCAGACAGAAATCCTGACACAATTTAAAGTTTTATATTATTTATTTAATGCATTTTTAGCTACAAAAGCATTTAGAACTCCTGGCATGTAAATTAGATGCCACACAATTTGAGATTTGTTTTGGTGTTCCTGTAGCTCAACTGGTAGAGCATAATGCTTGCAACCGCAATGTCATGGGTTTGATTCTCAGGAAACAATTGAGTTGATGAAATATATATGATAGGTAATATAAATATTAGTGTATTTGTGGGGGAGAGAGGATTTAGTTTTGTCTTTCATTTCAACCCCCTATCTGTGGTTATTTAATCTTAGGTTTGCTACTACCAGCTGCGCTAATCTGATGTTATTTCACCCTGAAAGAAAAACAAATTGTTTTTTGTGATCTTTATTAAAATGTTACTTGCTATACCTATGAAACAACTTCGATTTCTGCAGAATTAATATTGTAAACAATGTGATTAACAGAGCTAATATTACTGTTATTTGTAGCTGAAAGCATTATTAAATTAGCTAGGATTAAGTAGACAAGCACACAAGGGCCGTGGGGGCGAGTAGAAGTTGGTCAGTTAATGGTTCACCTGGGGGCCTAACAAAACCTTACTGAAAATGGCCTCCAGTTTGCATTAATTTTCTGAAAATTTAATGATCAATGCTCTACAATAATGTACCACAGCATTAAGCATAAGAAGAGAAAGGTAAATATGTGTTTTTAAAAATGCATTATAACAAGGAGAGGAAACTGCAGTGGCAAGTAACAGCTAATTCTTGATGTGAAAAGACAAGCAAAGGTCAGGCCTGAATGAAGATTTCCCCACTTCACTTGTCACTCTGCAAGATTTGAAATCTCTGTTCCCACTGTGCCTGAGGGTGGGTGTGTGCCACAGGTTTTTCTAAGCATGTCTGTGTGTCTGGAATAATCAAACACAGAAAAGCTGTCAGCTGTCTGGCACTGTCTGTCTGTCGCCACTCTCAGACAACTGTTTTTGTAGGTTCCACCTAAATTCTTATTCACACAGTGGCTCCATTCACACTAGATATGGTTACATTCACACTCAGTTCAGTTTTAAACAGGAGTCACAACTGCATTTTATAATCAAACTCCCGACAATTTTCAGAACTCACAACCACTTTTGAGAGTAAAAGTATTATTCTGTGCTGGGTATATTGAATCCACTGAATATTGAATGTACATTGAATGTGGTTCATGCCTGTCACAAAAAATTAAAAAACATTAATATCCACTGACGAATAATTGAGAATTGACGAATACACTTCACACCTTGATTGGATATAGCTGTAATTATATGTACAATATAGCATGGCCTTCAGTATCCTATTATAAAATCTATTGCTACATAATGAAAAAATGAAGTATAAAATCATTATAACTTAATTAGTTAATTAATTTAAAAAAGTTAATTAATTTTCATCGGTTCTGTCCGGTAAGGTTTTTTTACTGTGTCAGAAATGGTATTGGGTACAATTTAATTGCATTTTACGTTTACATATGATACACAAAGTATGTTTGATCATTTTAACATCTACAGCATTTTAAATTAGACACACACACATTTTGTACTTCAAAGGGCTGAGAAGTCAAACTAAATAAACTTTTTGTAGGGCTAGTTAAACTGTTTTGACTTGTATCCATAAGTTAAGCACTTTACTGAAGTGGAATGGTGCTTCTAATGAAAGTATTTAGTTCCTTTTTCTTAACAGATATTGTTTTCCTTTCCATCAGGCATTTAATGTTTTAAGAAATTGACAGACAAGGCCATTTTTTCATTTTGCAAATTCTTAGCATGAATTAGAGCAGAACAGATTTTTATACAGTGGGAAACTGGTAGCTTGGTCCATAATTCATAAAGCCCTTGAATCTTTGTTGTACTTATGTTGGAGTGGGAACGACCGTGTATGTAAAAGCTCTCGGGTGCAGAAAAAACCCTCATCCTGCATTCCTGCAGCCCTGTCTTCAGGAGAATATGCCATGTCTCTATAGATGTTGTCTGTAGAGAAGAGCAGGACTGAGAGAAAGCTGTTTCTGATCGTGCGTTTACGAGAGGGAAGCACTCAGAACATGAGAGATATATGTTTAAAATCAGTGATCCGTGTCTCTCTGCCCTGCTCTATTTATTTCTCTCTCTTATCTCTCCCTGTAAGCGTCCTATCACTCTTTAGAGATCTATGAGGCACACCTCTCCTATATTTCCCAGCCTGTATGTCCTCCATCCATTTCCTCTCTTCCTTTTTTCCACATCTGACTTATCCTGACTGTCGGTCATGCAATGGTTAATCCTTGACTGCCTTCTTTTTGAACTCTGAATATCAGCATGAAGAGCTTTATGTTGCGTCACAGCTGTGCTAATATTCAGTACAACAACACTCTTGGTCATGTGATTATTGCTTCAATAACGTCCAGTAGAGTGGATTTCCTTCTTTATTCCATAAGGGGATTGCATGTGCTCTGTAACCGTGAGATGTGTTTGTAATCTGCTTTTGGCCGCTTTCCGATGTTGCCGCCTGCAGGATTGTGTCGGCGTGCTATAGGTCACCTTGTCCAAATTTCTTCTAAATAAAACAGTAGACTAGCTCTGCCATTCTCAAGCTTGGCTTCGCAAGCCAAACACGCTTCTGCTTGCGTTTCTTAGCCCAGTGAACATTTGAACTGTGGGATTTCTGTAAGCTCAGGGAGTCCGACTCTTCAAGGTAATTAACATGCATAGACATAGTAGTCTTATAATGTAGACATTTTACATTTAACTTTACTTCCCTGCTCCTTTAATAGATCATTTGTGTAACTAAAGGACACAGAGTTCCTCCAAACATAATTCACCCTCTCAACTCCTGCCAGATTCAGTGGCGCTACTAAGAGCTGAGCTGAGCCCTGTGGGTGTTGTGTTAACCTGCCCTTTGCATCAGTACAGTAGAGTAGCATCATTAGGGCACTAGCAAACAGGCGGAGAATCGATCTGACCATCTTTAGAACCGTATGGCCTGCAGCTGCTGTCAGCTGTATCACGCACAAACACTAAAATAGCCAAATGGCGCTTTTCCCTTTAACAGGAAAAACCATTCCAGTTTCAGAAATCTGATCCAGGAAGCCTCGTCTTTGAGCAAGAAAAAAACAGTTGGGCATTTTCTCATAATGAGCTTTTTCCCATGGCCTCGTACAATGTGAGCAACACAGATGTAAACTGCTGTTGAAGGGTGGCAGAAGAAATTCACCTAGGAAATGGGCTTGTTGTCTATATGCCCATTAGCAGATTCACAGGCTCGTCAGTATCAGCTGTGAATTAACAATAAACCCCTCTGAGCTCTCATCATATTTATTTACAAACTGACAGGGGGCAATGTGCTAGCAGATCAGACCACTCTATCTTTCCACTGTTAAGAAAAGTAAGAGCTAGTTCCAGGAGAAAATCAATCTCTGAACAGGAACCACACAGTCTTTTAGACAGCAAACAAAAACTAGATTTGCATTCTGTGAAATGAAATACTAAAGCTAGCAAGACATCAAAAGAATAAAGGAAACATTTAACATTTTAGCATTTGATTCAGCTGAGTAAAATATAATATCAAACCGGCTTTGAGGTTGTCATGACATCTCGTTTCTGTTGGTTTCACACAAGAATGGTTAAAAATATTCAAGACAAGACCAATCACAATTAAAAATGCAAACAGATGTAAGAAAAGTCAGATCTCAATTTAATATGCAAATATTATGATGATGGTGTCATTACTGTGGGTCACATGTTGAACTGTAATGTGGGAAATTAGAGACTACAGCTGTACAGTTTTCATCAAACAAAGACTGAATAGAGTGGTTTAGTGGTTTGGGTTGAATTGCAGACGTTTATTACTAGGGTTTAGAGATTTAAGGTTTATCTCTATTTGTCAATGAAGTGCTGCCTTGAAAAATAACAAACATATAAAGTGTTTAAACCAGTCAATATTTTTGTAATTCCATTTGGTGCCACTACTGGGACTAAAAAACACACTTCATCATTAAACCCTCTTTTGTTGCTCTCCCAACAGAATCCGTCTTCTTTGTATCTGCATCCTCCCGGACACCCAGTGTGACGTTTGGAGACTCATTTGACCTGCAGTGCATTGTAAAGCCAAGACACAATCCCAGTGTTCCTGCTTCAGTCACGTGGCGTTTCCAGCCAGCAGAGGGTGACGGAGAGTTTCGGGATTTGGTGACGTTCACGCGGGATGGCACTCTGCAGTGGGGCGATCAGCTGCTGGGCCTTGGCACGCGTACCACAGTGGATCGTACCTATGCTAACACCAACTTTCGCCTCAGTGTCACCCGGGCTGGACGCAAGGAGGCCGGAACGTATCAGTGCGCTGCCCTGCTTTATCGGAGGAATTACAATGGCACCTGGAGCACAGTAGCCAACCGAACCTCCAACCTGCTGGGCATCAGCGTACTGCAGCCTGGTGAGTCTAGAAATCACAGGAAAGGTGCATGTAAGCTACCTCACTGCTTGACAAAACGCAAAAGAAAGCAGTGACTGTACTGATGACACTGAATTAGAGATAAAAAAAATCGTAAGAATTCTGGATTTCTGGAGCAAAGGGTTTGCAACACTAAATTAGCAGGCTGTTGAAGTTATTCTCCAACCCTGAAAATTAGCATAAACGCTATAAGGAACCACTGATGGCAATTCACACTTTGTCACTGAACAAATAAAGATTTCACTGATAACGCACCATGTAGTCTGGCCTAGTTTTACAACTTTCTCCTTTCCTCCGTTCACACTCTGCGCTTCTTTGTCGCGTGCGCGCATGTTTCATGAGATATTGGGCCCCTGTGCTCGTAAGAGTAATTGGACTGGCTGTGATATGTGTGTTCAGCTGGAGGAGACCCTCCTAATGGCCTTGAGTGCAGGAGAAAGAGGTTGTTAATATCCTCCACACCAGAGAAAGCGATTACAGAAGAATATGATGGGGGGTGGGGGATGTCTGAGGTAGAGAGGGGGTCATTAGAGCAAAAAATTGGAGCTCATTAAATCCACTCCCGTTGGACCTCATTCCCAGGAGTTGCCCATGTCATTCCCAGAAGGCCAGCCTTCTTGCTGACCTCACACACATGCATGTATAATGCTCACATCAAATTAAAATAGACTTACACCTGTCTATAATGAACCAACAGCTTAATATGGTACACTAAAAGAAATGTTTTGGTTTTACTTTTTGCTGTTTGTACAGTACAGTATCTTTTATGAATTACTGAAAGTAGTTGACTAGAAAATTAACTGGGCAAAAAAACCAGTTTGATCATCATGACAACTGCCATCATTTCTGCCATCACTGTTATCAAAAAAATAAATTAATGCAAATGACAGAAAGATCTGGAAAGCTTTAAGCACTGTTTGGAGATTTATTATGATTGTAGGTTTGTAAGTGTGTAAACTGTTTGTTTCATTGGACACTGTGGGGAGTTTTTATTAGGACGACCAATCATGCTGAAATATGACGCCGCCTCAGAAAACTTTGTGTGGGAGATTTAGAAGTTTTAGTTGGAACAGAACTCTTCTGCACTCAGTAAGTCCAGACTTTCTTTATAAACCCAAGCTGTAGTGCACCTTAATCCAAACACTCCATTGTTGTTGAGCCAGACCATCTCCATAGAGCCTATTGGCATGGAAATGAACTTCTCCTCTCTGCCATGTTCTGAGCTGTAGTCTGTATGACCTAGTCAGTGCTGTAGCACCCAGTTTATTCCCCACTTTCTAAGGGTTTTTATATGCTTTTTTCTACATATGCATGTATAGAGGTACAGTACATACACATTTGTACATGGCTCGCCTCATTTGTAACATTGACTCTCCACAGCATAAATATTAAATTTCAATATGTTTTGACACAAGCATGTTCCATTTTCTTTTCATTTCTCCATGATGCTCTCCTGCGGAAATAAGCCTCTCAGGGACTTGACAGGAGCTAATGGCTCTGAGACACCACTGGAGGGGTAACATGTTTTGTTTTACCCCGCAGGCCTGCTCCCTGCCCTCCGGCAATACACAACTCAGTGCAGCCCATTGGAGAGTTCCTTGTAGGTACACTGGCTCACTCCAGCCTGAGGTTCCCTTTTTGCAAAGCACAGCTAAGACGGATTGGGATGTTTTTTTGTTATTTATCTATTTTGCAAGATGGGTCGAATGATAAAAACAGAATGTCATGCATTTGGAATTTATTGATTGCAACGAAACATTTTAAAACCGATTCAATCAGCATTATCATTATGAATCTATTAGCATTTACAATATTGCTGGAACTGACGCCCATTTTCTCATTATTATGCATTTGTTTCCTGACATTAAAAGCTTTGTTAATCGCAGCTGGTGCATTTCTTAAGTATCCCAGGAGAGGGTTTGGGCAGGGTCAGGTAGCAATTAATATTATTAATGTCTTTGTAATTTTTTTGATCGTTTCTAACAGTTACAATAAAGTAGGTTAGGATCCGGTGCTAATGTTGAAAGTTTTGCTCGACCACTTCTCTCCTTTCCTGAAGGTCTCTTCAAAGTGATGTGAGATGTTGGGGATGCAGTGGCAGCATGAGAGCTCGGGTTCCTGTGAGCTCTTTTGCCTTTCATCACCGTGTCTAACTTCCTGCTGGGCTGTCTAACACATTGATGTTTGCAGACAGGAAGTTCTACCTGATGCTGAGAAATCAGAGCTGCATTGCCTCAAGGCTTTGTTCCTGCTAGGATTATACAGGAAGTATCAAACTTGATAAAAACAGAGAGAATGCAGAAGACTGTGTAGGAAGTTGACACATAATACTTTTTGCCAAGTCACTGTGTTTCATACTACCATACTATACATGCTAGAGGTGTCAAAATGTATTGGTAATTTGGTACCAAGTTTTTACTAAAACCTTCAATCTGTTTTTGGTTTCAGTAATACAGTGTGCCGCCCCAATTCAGCATCTGTGCACTGTCTGACTGACAGCAGGCTGCTTTCCAACACTCTTTTCTAGCATGTTCTGTGAGGAGTGTTCACTTCAGTTTAGGTGAATGTAATACTGGATTTGTGTCTCACAGTGTGAACACCTGATAGACCTTCTGCTGTCTATAATGTCATTAATATTAATCAAGCAACAATATCTACAATAACAAGAGCTAACTACTCTAATACCTAATAATTTAATTGTTTTTCTTTGTTCTATTGTTTGTGTTTGTACACTTAACTCCTGGTTTTATACTGAATAGTAGGCAGTTGGAGAGCACAGCGAAGGGTTCTTAAAAGAACCATTTCTTTCTCATGTTTTTAATAGTCTAAAGAACCTTTATTCCACTACAAAACCATTTGAAGAAACAGAAAATGTCCTATGGATGTAAACAGTAAAATATGGTTCTTATGGCATTGTGAAGCACCTTTTTTAAGAGTGCATTTACAAATGATTTGACAATCCACCAAGCTTTTTTTTTCAGATCATTTAAATGTAAAAATGTAATTCTTTAAAAACATGCCACTACCCTAAACCTAACAAGGGACATTGAAGTTGAGGCAAATACGCAGGCCTGTCACCTCTGTTACCAATAAAATGGCACGTCATTTGCTCAGGCAGTCCTAGTAGATGTTTGACGTTCTCGCACCGTAGAGCTTCATCCTACAAACATTTCATAAACATAAGCAAATACAGCCCTGCTGTTGATGTTTACTTCATTATTGACATTTCAGAACAGCACTGACGGAGTCTCAAAGTCTCTCTGTCATGTTCTTTCTGAAAACAGCCTCACCTCAGCAACATTGTGATCAGTCACTGTCAGCTGGGACGCATCGGAGCGTTTGATTGGCTGTGAAGTTTTTACCGAGAATAACAGGCGAGTATGGGACCTTGTATTCTCCTCTATACAGTACAGGGTCTCAGCATGAAAGCTCGTTTTAGAGAAGTGTTTCACGAACTGAATGTGGGCCATTCGATTTCTCTGTTTCTTTTCACACTAATTTTGTAAATGTTAAATACTTCTGGCTAAATGTTGCAAGCTGCCATTTGGAGGAACAAGTTGCATGGAGAAAATTCTCTGTGAGAAATGGCAACAGGAGTGGAGATAATGATGTGTGAAAGCATCATGGATCTGACTGAATGCATTATTGAGAGACATTAAATCATGTCTCCAGAAGTGCCTGTTTAATATGTATAAGGCAAAGCTCCTCAATGTGTGAGCGTGTGAGACAGAGCGACTCGGTGTAAATGCAATAAATGAATAACTGTTGCAAGAATGTCTGGGTTCGCAATGAAAACAAACACCTACTGGACTGGAGAAGTTTGTGTGCTCAGAGGTCTTGATTGAGGTCTTCCCTCTTCTGGTCTGGTGGCATCTACCCTACTTTAAAGGATTTTTTGGATTCATATTTAATACATGGCCAGCTTGATTACCTCAGCATCTCCGTCCGGGGTTCCTCACGCACTGTGGTGCCACATCTGTGACAGCCCTTGATTTCTCATGATGAGAAACAGCGTGGAAACATCACACAGCTTCTCGCTGTTCTCTTTTTTCTTCTTACTATCCTTCTCTTTTTCTCTTTTTTTCCACATTTTTTCCTCACAGTTTGCCCCTCATTTCACTTTAATAAATGGAAAGATCTGGTGCTGTTAAAACAGATCTTTTACATCAGCAGATTTCTGTTTGTTAAATGGCACGATGCACGTTTCACCAAACATTCAGAACATCAAAGGGAAAACAGAAGCGAAACGAAAACAGCATTAACATTAATGAAAGCTTGTAGGATTCATACTCCACAACCTGATGTAGTGTGTGCTACTCTCTCTCTTTCTCTCTCTCTCTCTCTCTCTCTCTCTCTCTCTCTCTCTCACACACACACACACTGGGTTTCTGTCCATATGAAGACTCGTATCAAAATTTTGCTTGTAGATCTTTAAAGAAAATTGTTTTCTTACTGTATCTCTGTCTGTACTTTACACACCCCTCTCAATGCATTTCTTCTGTGCAATAGATGAGTGAATCGCACACATACTGTACCGGTCAAGTCAATATCCACCAAAGACAATATTCCACCAGCATAACACCGGAATTTAGATTGGAACAGATCCAACAATGTGGATCCCTTTCAATTCAGTTGCATCTTTGATATCAGGTTGTTTTCTCAGGTTATCATTGGTGTTAATAATTCGTGAAGTGTGGACGAGATGGATGATGATTATTATAACAGACCTTGAATGCTAATCATGTAGCTCATGCTCCTATGATTCATAGTTGCTATTATCTGTGGTTACCAGTTATAGTGTTTGTCTTGCTGCTTTTCACACACATCATATTATATAATAAAACTCAAGTACTGTACAATAAATATAGGGTCGTGTACAGTACTTGAGTTTTATTATATAATATGATGTGTAAGTATATGTAATATGTAAGTAACAGTATTTGAAGTAAGATGTACATAATGCATGTGTGCAGTGTAGGTTGTTTTCCTCCTTAAAGACAATAAAGGTCTCAATATGTACAGTAGGGAACTGGTTCAGTTTGAATAGGCTCCAGTTCTGGCATGAATAGACAGTGCTGTGGATGCCGCTGAGAGCTGGGGGTCTTCTGCATGCCCACTATGCCCTGAAGATAGATGATGTCAGACGCTATCACAGTTCCAATGTGATGCCTGCCATTCATCAACAGATCCCCCCTCAGACACTTTATCATGATACCTTCAAAGACATTAAACTGATCTCGGCTCGGGGAACCGTTTGAATCTGATTCTGAGTTTGAATGAGAACAGTTTGCACTATGATGAAACTATACACACACACGTTTTTTAAATATTTATGTATGTGCGCTCACACACACACTCCCACACCTTTCTCCTGATGGATTTCTGTTGTAGATGCATGAACATAAGCTGTGTGGGTTGAGAGAGCGGTTTATCTGATTCGCTATCTCAGGAGGAATCCAGCGATGATGTCAAGGTGGACGTATGAAGTTTCCTCTCTTGTTTAAGAGTTGGTCGTTTCAGGTGTTGCTCACGTTCGTTAAGTTATCCCACCGTTCCAGTCGTGCCACTTAATTAAACAGAAAGCTGTCAGGTTGATCCTAAGCCTTATGGCATTAATATAAATTTTCCTCTTCTGGTGCAGAAAGTTTGGCTTAAATTAGAATTTTTGTGTCTTTAAGTGCAATTGAAGGAAACTCCTCTAGCTGTGGTTTCATCAGAAATCCAGTGTGACTTCTCCACACACAAACATTCAATGCAGGATCTCAGCAGGGGTTGCAATATGATTTTCCCCTGGTGGAGCCCAGCTTTATAATGATTTTCACATTTAAAGCAAGATTCTCTATTTGAATGTGAATATTGGGGCTTTTTTCCCTTCCCATGATTGCGTTTGTGATTTTATGGTGTGTGTGAAATGCAATAAGATCAAACACGTGTTCATTTGTGCTGATCTCTGGGGCCTGCCTAACCTTCTAACATTGTGACACAATCTAATCTGTGTGTGGTAATACCAGCGGATGCGTCTTAATGGGGCCATTCCCAATCCAGATTAATGAAGCAGTCAGAAGTAGAATATGAACATTTGTGCATTATTTTCTCAGTGCAAACAGGGTGAGTAATTGATTCTGAAACAGGATTGATGTTGCCCTACATAGAATACAGAACCAAAAGACAACCATGCAACCAGATACAGAACTAGACCACTCACATATGCTTTCTGAATAGAAAACGCATAAATCTTTACTGTCAAAGCCATGGCTTAGTGGTTAGTGTGTATTGTGTTGCACATTAGTTTTGTTCTAAAACCTAGTTAACTGCATTTGTAGGGAGCATTGTAGGGAATTATAAGCATGACAGCTGCTCTAGAAGCATAATTAAGCAACAAAAAAATGTATTAAAAACCACTGACACAGATTGTGCTTTATTGACTAAGGTGTCTGAAGTTTCTACTGTACACAGCTGAATTTCACATTTTACCTCAAAATCAAAGGCTATACACTGCTGGTTTATTGTTCGCAGTAAATGTAAATAAACATGGTTTATTTAAATGCACAGCAAATGCTATCATAATGTACAAATACTTCAAAAAATGTATTATTCTACTTCATTAGCACGCTTTCTGTTCCTGTTGTTATTCCCTAGATGACAAACAACCAGCCAGTCTTGCTGGAATATGTGTCAGCAGACCTGAGGCTGTAGTCAGTTCAAAGCACCCTTACAGTACCTTCAGGATTATGTGTGAGACCCAGAATGAGAACCTCACAGTCTCCTTCAAAGTGTTTAAATAGATGTTTTAAATAGCTTCATCATGTCTTATCTCTATCAGTCCTGTAATGTGTGTACACTGCAATTCTCCCTGAAAAATCTCATTGTTAGATGTTTAGATGTTTTTTTGTGAGCCTGAAGACCAGTTAAGTTACAATTAAAAAACAGTCAATATTACTTTTCTCCCTTCGTCTCTTTCTTTCTCTCTATATCTCTCTACCCTTTTACTACTTTTCTCTTACCTTTTGTTTGCGTTGAGACTCTTTCTCATTAAATACAATGTTGTCCCAGTGGCGCCTGTTATAGCGTTAAGTATCTTTAACATAAATGGTTCCTGGCAGTGACGGATCAATGCGCCCCCACACCTGTCGTGGCCTGTTGGGCAGCAGCCAGCCTGCCAACTGATGGCTCTCACTATCCCCTTAATTGATGCCGTCTGAATCGTCATGGAAACTGTATCACGGTCTGCCATGGATGGATCGCTGCTGTCCATCTTCATTACGAGAAGAGTCTTCTACTATGCACCACAATCTTCCTTTAGGGCAAAGAGAATTTATCAGCTTCTCTCTCCATCTCTGACTCTCCCACTGATTCTGTTATTTCTTTCTCAGAGTGTTAGCCTCACATTCCTTTACTCCCTCCCGCTCTCGTTTGCTCACTTCTCTTTGAACTTCCTTCCCCATCCTTCACCATCCCAAAGCCTTTCTTAAAAAACCGTCAGCTCTGAAAGGAGAACCACTCAAGAGAACCAGCATAGCATCCCATGAACTTTCTTGGCTTTTCACATGTTTATGATGACATTTACTGTGCCTAGTTTCACTGTAATGTTAGATGACCTTCAGCCAACCTCTCAAGCTGTAGCGTGCATATATACAGTAGCTTTGTGGATCTGCTTTGTGGCAGCTACTCAATTGACCTCACGCTGTGAAAGAACATTGTGAATCAGTCTCAAGGGTGAGATTCTGTCCTGTGATTAAAGGAGAAATTTCTGATTCCACAGGTATTTATTGACCAATGAGGCAGGTAGAGTTGTGCTTTTTGTAGGTCTAATTCACTATATTCCAGTTTAATTCCAAACTGTTATTTCTATGCCCTTATTCCTCATTGCCAGACACTCCATCAGATCTTTCTCTATTGTATTTTGTCTTGCACAGTGAGTCTCTTTGGATAAAAATAACTGCTAAATGCATAAATGCTTAGTGAGAAGACCCCCAAAGACTCTGATGCATAGCCTACATTCTTTCTTCTACAATGCAGAGTGGGGCACATCCGTGCTGATCAGAGTCCACACAGTATAATTTAATTCTGCACTGTTAAAAGAAAGAAAGAAAAAAGGCAAGATATCATTCTCTTTGCCTGTATAGGCAAGCAGTTAAATGCCAAATTACACAAAAGGCAAGTTTTAAAAGGAATTTTTAGGAGATTCTACTCAGATAGGAGACGTTTTAAAATCAAATTGCTAAATATAATGAATGCGTTTAAATTCCACAGATCTGGAAAATGGCCAGTAAAGGGATTGATGACGGTCTTGCGCCACTATGATTTGTCTTAATTATAGGAGTATTGATATTAATCAAAATCTGAAACAATGTTGTTTACAGGCAGTCTTTAATATTGTCCTTAAAGCAATGTGAGTTTGCACTATGCTTATAATACCAGTGGCAACAGTGTTGTGATTTTGTGGTACCTGAATGTTCTAATTTGATCAATGGTTGGAAGTTTGCCTGAAGAGTCTGAGAACCACAGACGTACCATTTTCTTCAGGTTTTCTCCCAAGAGTCTTTATGTAGAGCACCTTATCTATCTTCCAGAGCTCAAAGGCTTTGAAATCCTAATTCAATCACCAGAGCTTGGTTCGCTCGCTTATTTTCCATCCCAGTGCCCGAGCAATAGACCTTGCTCTACGACATTCACAGACACAATGGAGGATTGATTAACCGCATTTGTTTCTGAAGCATTCATATCCAAAATGATTTCATAAGGGTTTAGTAATTAATTAGCTATGCTCAAGGTCAGTATTTATAGCACTGTCTCCCACAATATTCACAGAGGCCCCTTCAGTGCAAACACACACAGAGTCACAGTGGCTCTGTTCCAAACCCTAGTGAGCTGTCTATGAAATCAGCAGTTAACTGTATGTGCCACCCTGGTGCGAAGGCTGTTCCAAAAGGTGTAGGCTAATACATTACCTTCATTTGGCTGAACAAAAGGCTGCATTGCATATACCCATTGGAGGAAAAGAAATCCCAGAATGCATTGGGGCATGCTCTGAACCTAATTTAATACACTGTATTTAGAAAACTGAGGGCCCTTCAAGTGTCATTTTGCATATTTTACTTATTTGCGTTCATACTCATTTTTTAGACCTCTTATAACAGCAGTTTCAACCCTCAAATACATGTCCTTATTCATCACCAGCTGACTGAATAAATGATATGTCTTTAATAATTCTCCCCGTACATATACATCAGCATCTGGGACATGACACAAACCCTCTGTTCTGATTTAATTTTTAATCAAAGTTTCAGATGATGTCAGTTTTTTGCTGATTCCAGGCGTGAGCTTTATTTACATAGTTGTTCAAAAAACAGGCAGTTTGTGTTTATTAAATGTCGATCTTTTCTCAGCGAAGCTGCGCATGAATGTATAACAGGCGGTAGGTCGAAGACGCAATCGTACACATGACAGGAAAGTAGAGAAACGTCAATGACATTTAATGTCACCCTTCTTTTATTTTTAATTGGCGAGTGTGACTGACCTCTGACCCTACGGTGGGTGTGATGTCCCTGACCAAAATCATGTTGAGATGCCACCTTAATGTTTTCACCTCTTTTGACTCTTGACTGTGAACTAGTTGTTTTGCTGCTTTATAAACTGTTGTGTCCGTGAGGCCTGTAGGTAAATTGAAGAGAGCATTAAACAGATGCTGTTCAACACAGCCAGACACAATCTGTTCCATATTCTTGCCTCAGCCAAAACAAAGACATTGGATTTAATTAATTGCTTGTCTCCCTGTGCATATAAACACATGCCACTATGCCCACTACTGTAGACCTTAGTGTATGCACGTGCATGGATTTCTAATGACAGACATCATTCCCATTGGTCTCCCAGGGTCATTCTTGTAGTGCCACAGACATTTTTATGTTTTGGTTGTTTGTTTATATGACAGTGGCATTTTGGGGTCATGAAAACTCTAACTTTAAAACTGATTTCAAAAAGTGTTTTTAAAAACAATGTCATGTGCATTTTTATGTAAATGACAAAAATGCAAATCTGTGGAAATGATGATGTCACAGGTGTTAGGGGTGTGGTCTCTAGCAGTACATGCTCAGTCTATAGTCATGTGCTTGTCCAGACAAACACAAAATGGTGGAAAACATCAATGTGTTCGTGCTGGTCAAGAGTTTATAAATGACTGGTGTCTATAGCAAGAGAGGATCGTTTTGAAAATGCTGCTGTGTGTACATGAAACTTTTCCACAATGCGTAGGAAAACGTTTCTGTTTATCACTACATCGCTGTTGTTCAAGTTAAAGGACAGACACGTCATCGTAAGTGGGGGAATAAAAAGATGGAGGCCTAAAACACATCTGTGCACTCCTGCCAAAATACAGATCCACATAATTACCACAGACCTAATTGCATTGTAGGAGACAGCTGAAAATCTTTCTTCAACACAAAAGAATCAGAGATGTATCAGTCTCATTAGCATAGATATTAGGCTTCCATTATGTTTCTGTAACAGACGATGGGCAGCAGTGCTGAAACTAAAACTCTGC
>JAZGTK010010119.1:0-11101 GCA_036877625.1 Ambastaia sidthimunki | reverse complement strand
TCATATTATATCAGCTACTTCTACATTCAGCATTTAAGAAAAATAAAATATATGGTTGAAGTTTTTTGTATAGTCAAATAGTCAACAGTATTTTTAAGTCAATGTGTAGCCTAATGCACAGTATGGAAATCAGTAAGTAGATTAAATGTGGCTGGATTATAATTATGAAATGACTTTCTAAGTTGATTAAAAAAATAATGAGAATGTTTCTGTATTCATTAGATAAATTAATTTGGTGCAAACTTTTTTTAAACCCAAAATATTTTTCAATGCCTTCAGTAGATTCACAGAACCAGCCCTATAGCCAGAGGCCCGGCAGCCCCACAGCATATCCGCCCTCTGTGCTGAGGTATGACGTGTTCACATACTGCATGTGAAAGTGTGGGAAACATGCATTCCACACCCTGTTGTTGACCCATATGAACTCTACCACATACACTGATGTCTCAGCACAGTTCTCAGCCAAGGGAAGAGGAAGTCTGACCCACACAGCTTATGGTCAAACACACACACACACACACACAAAGAGAGAGACACATGCACATACTTACATGCTGGTGACACAGATGCGAAACCCCATGGACACATGTGAGACTACACATCTGTTGAGTGAAACCTGATACACACAGCTTGAGATTGAGCTAGACATCGCAAGAGAGGATAGATTTCTGAAAATCCTCTTTGTTTTTTTTAAATCACAGCCCATGATACAAGAAAAAACTCTGATCAAAGCTTTTTCTAGTGATGAGAGGCTTTTGTTATTGAGTCAAGAGTGGATTATGCAACACGTGAGGTGCATTAGTGAATGTTTGATGTCTGTCTGAACATCTCAACTCTTTATGTTGCATGTAAAAATGACTTCAACAATAAATAGCTGATGCCAACTTACTGTGAGTTAATGCAGAATTTTTACAAACATCAACCAAAAATAGTTTTTACTCTTTATTTTATTTTATTTTTTTATTTACCACAATGTGTATTTTGGCTTATTTCCAACCCTGTTCTTCCAATGTCTCCTTGCTATGTTACTATATATTTTTGCCCTAACATATATTACAATTTAGCTTGCAATGACAACATGCAATATGTTACAAATTAACCCACAAAATGGTTTGCAAAGTTCAAATGCAAAGATTTATGGAAATGCCACTGCCTCACTTTAATGAATAAAAATATTCTTAGAAAGACTGTGTACGTTCCATGAACTGTCCAACAAGCTTTTCATTCTCAAATCATCATAATTACCATAATTATTATAATAACAACATAAGTAACATAATAAACTACATTTTCTAGGGTATTGTGGGTGGGTGCCTGGACGTACCTATGTGGTACATCCTGGCAACCACATTGGGTGTTCTAAATGGTTGCTATGTTATTAGTGGGTGGTTACTTAAAAATGAGCCCACCTTTAAGTTTCTATGTGTTTTTATGTGTCTTTTAAAAGTTACATTTTAGTTGGACTAAAGCAATAATGCAACTTTTTTAAACCTTTAGTCCGACTGAAACTTTAGTCCGACTGAAATCATATTAATCTGTTTTTTGTTCTTTTGCAAAATTTTAGGAACAAACATGGATAATGCAAATATAGCTGAACTTCGCCCTGCACGCACACATGTTAATTTAATTTGTTAACTATACACTTTTACACTTAATTGAACTAAAAAAAGATATAACCAGGTAAAAAGTTAATGCTGCATGCCTGCTGTTAATGTAACCATTATTTGCGGTGAATTAAAATGCTCAATTTCATCATCATTTTGGCCACTGAAGGCTGGCAGATGGACTTTGAATGACTCTATGTGATGATGTACAACACAGCTATAACTCTCACCCACAGCAATACTGGAAATGAACAATTGGCCAAGACACTCATATTTTTCCTCTATGTGTCATCTCCAGCAAAAGGTGTCAATAGCTCATTTTTTGCACCTTTAAGCAAGTTAATCAACTTTCCAAATGTCCTGAAGTAACAACAGCTATGCGGCACAGGGGGTGTTATGTAAGAGACAATGATGGTTTAAATGATGAATCAAAAGTGAATTAAACAGAGACCGCTTCAGATGGAGCTGTGTGAATTAAAATGAGGTCATTTCTCAATTCAGATGTGTTCAGATGTATGCTGGGTGGAGGGAATTTGTGTTTTTCACACCTACCTACATACACACAGGCTCATGTTGTGCATTAACCAGCATCTAAACGTTAATTGGACACATTAGCTAGATGGATTCAGGTAGCTTTTTTAAGAGAGTGTGAAATGCACCTTTACTGTGTGCTTACGCAATTTTAGTTGACATGATTACTTCATACATTTAAGAAAGATGTTGGCTGATGCAATGAGTGTAAACATTTAAAGAAACAGTACACCCAAAAACACAAACACAGTTTAAAAATATGTGTGTATGAATAAGAACAGCATTGCAATCCTTTAGAATATCTGCTTAAATAATGACAGAATTTTCATTTCTGGGTGAACGATCCCTCACATAATCTCAACACACATTATGATTTTAGGTCTAGAAGCAATCACAAATCCACCAGCTACATGTTTTTTTCAGAGCTATCCTCTGTGAATGTCATTACATCAGCAACTTTTAGTCTGAGTGACAGGCCCGTCTCATTTCATAATTTTGCCCACAAATATGGCAGCTTTCATAACCATTTGCCAAAACACATAAACCTTAACATAACACCAGGAAACTTAATATACACCAGGAAAGCCTCCAGCCAGAAACTGTGCATAAGCAAACATGAGCCACCGTTTGACAGCAGGCCCTCATGTCTCCAACTGCCTTTATTCATCAGCAAAACCCAAAGACTGAACAGTGCAGGCAGCCAGTTAATCCATTAGTGATGTCATAGCGGTGTTACGCATTATTGGTGAGTGCCGGTGCTGCAGGGGACCAATGAGACACAAGAACGGAATTGAGAGGAATGAGATCATGATCAGGAATAATATATGATCAGCCCTTTCTCCATATTTCATACTGTGACCTTTGACATTGAATGCAATGCATGATACAAACCAAACAGGTGTGGAATCAGTCATCTGATGCAGTACATGTGTCTGGTGTTCCTAATAATGCAGAAATTCTGTGTTTACCTGAATGTAATCATTGTGAAGGAATTAATATGTATTGCTTCTTTGGCACAAAGGATTTACAATGTTGGCAAACATGCTTTTTATAATAGCACTTTGCATTTTACCCTAAATATCTCATTTAAAATTACAGATTTGACCCTCTGGGTATTTTTGGAACAACATACAACAGTTTCTGAGTATGAAGTTTACTTTAGTAAGCAAATCTTCTGTATACATGAAATACTTCTACAGTGTATACAACATATTACAACAAATAATGTATCCCACAATGCAATGCGCTCAGCGTCAACTTTTCTACTGCTGGGTAATGAACAAACTCAAAGTAGGAACCGATTTTGACTCTTTCTTTGATTGGACTGCCAAAATACACTTTAACACAACTAAACAGACTCCATTCGTAGAATTAAACATGCAATAACGTGACAGCAGTAATAGTATACTTTTGTTCAGTATCTTATACTATTATATAGTATATATATATAAAATTTAAACGGTAAGCAGCATACTGGATAATATTACTGTGCGGTTTTCAGTGAGCAGCAGGTTTTCAGCATAAAGTCTGTTTTAAAACAGCACCCACAGAGATATATAGCAGATGTTCTCTTTTCATCTTTGGGGCCCCATATGCAGAACTCAGCAGTTGGGGGGTGTCAGATTGGTGGAGGAAAGAGTGAGCAAACCAGAGGAGGAGGGGGAAGGGGGTGTATGTATTGTGATGTAGGGGTGATGGAGGTGGGATATATTTTGCCGATGCAAAACGTGCCACACTTCTTGTATGGCAAGACCCCCAGTCTCTCCATGTCTTGGATCCATACAGAAAGGGCCCGAGCCCAACTGGCCCGTGTCTATCAGACCCGTTACAGGAAAAAAGAAGTCGGCCCACAAGCTGGACGTGCCACAGCCCTAAGGTACAAGCCCCACCGCCCTGCTTTGTGGGTCTCCACGTGACTCCCTGTATGTGGTTTGTAACATTGCTTTTGTTAGTGACTCTACTGTGTATAATGGATGCAGCCTCTATTCTTATATATTTATAAAGGTTTAATATGATTCAGTGAATGGTAATTCTAGCATATAAGACTGTTAGGTGTAGCAAACAGTCAATTGCTTAAACCAAAGTTTGCCATGACACTAATAATGACACCAATGATGTCATAAGTGGCTCTGTTCATAGACGAAAAGCTAATAGAAGACTAGTTTTAACTTGGATTTACCAACAGTGGCTAAACTACATTAGACTGCATATAATCAGCACATAATATCTTAGTGCAAACAGTAATTTACATCAGAGTTATTGCTATGGAAATCAGTGGAAATCAATATTACATCAATATTAACACAAAGATCATACCTGGTGGCAGCTGGTGCAGCTGCGATTAAAGGGCTCCCTCAGGACCTCCCAGAATCCCACAGGGCCTGTCTGCGGTTCACTGTCATTGAGCTGTGGTTCACTGTCATTGAGCTGCTCTTCTGTATCGCCCTCTTGTGGTGGGAGGAGGTAGTTACAGGTGCTGTATTAGCACAGAGATCTGTTTACCAAATTGCTTTTATTAGATTCTCTAGCCGGTATCAAGATATCCATCATCATGGGATTATTATTATTATCTTTAATTTAAGGGAAAAACAAATACTGGTATTTTTCCTAATGTAAAAATGCATTATTGCTGCCACCCTGTTTTGTCTTTTTTGTAGTGCTAGATCATCACCTTGTGGTGTCAGGTTTAAACCTCTAGAAATGTCTACCTTGTTTCTGCCTGCTGGCTTTGTTTGTATGCAGAAATACACTATAATAATGACTCCCTTATTCGTTCATAATGCATGCGATATTTGCAAAACATAAACAAAGTTGTGGTTTCACAATGCGTTGTATTGTTCAATCTTTACTGTTTACTATCTTTGTATTTACCACAGAAAAGTACATCAAAAGAAATGAAACCATTCTCTTTAACTAAGTGACTGAATGGAAACTACAACTGTTAGTTTGTTTTGAGTCAGCACTACAAAGCATATCGAGAAGTGAGCGTGTTCTAAATATAGAAAATACGAACCGGATGCTCCGTGCTTTCGTGTTAATCCTGCGACGAGTCCAGCAATGACACGTGCAAATGTTGGAGGAGAAAGGGTATTTGTAATATATTCAAACTAGGTGCAAAAAGCAGGAATCGTTCTGCGGGATGTTAAACTGAAACATACCACAAATACCACAAATTTTGTGGCTGGTGCATTTATCAACAGTTTTGGTAGCACGTTAGCATTAGCTTGTGTGTCTGGCTCATGTGACTATTAGCTCAAACATTTATTTTTAAACTTGATGTTATCATTCAATTGATTGTGTCAGACTGTGAAAATGGGTGTTGGGAATAATCAATATCTAGTTGGTTTATAGTTTAAATAACAAACTGTCATGATCGTAAGTTTCTGGAATCTTCTTGGGGGCTTTAGACAGGAAGTGGAACTGGCAACGTGTCCATCTGAGAAAACAAAACCTCCGATCTAGACGGAACAGCAGAAATTAATTAATTAATTAGCTGAAACTAGGACTTTTTTATGAATTTTTATGAAATTTTATAAATATGTGTAAAACCTAAATTTGGTTGGAAACCAATATGACTGGTTTCTAAACGTTGAGTGTCTTTGAGTGTTTGACATTGCTGGACAAAAACTTAAAATTCAAATTTGAAGGCATTTTTTAACTGAAGCACTCTTCACTCTACCGTTTCAGAGTATCTTTCATTTTACTTTTCTTTTTTACAGGTCCCAGTACAGTGTGAAGATGTTGATAAAGTACATAGTTTGTTCTCTGTTGTGATATACAAACTTATCTATTACTGTATGTTTAAAAGCACAGACAGCTAAAGACTATTTGATGACTTGCAGATTTCAACTGTCTGTCAGGACGACCCGTTCGGGTTTAACAGTGTGGTGGTCTATGATGATCTATCCGTCCCCCTAAAGAGGTCCATTCCATTTGTGGATGGGTCACCACATTACAGGTAAACCCTTGAAATGAACCAGTTACACATTTTGTATTATTCAGAATTTTTGTCTTTTGATATTTTTATTATAGAAAATAGGCATAATGCTCATTTTCTCTAAAATTATATTAGGATGATAGTTCCTAGACAGAATCAGGACAATGGTGGTGATAATGGTGAGTCAAGGCCCATTCACACCAAAAATGATAACTATAAAGATATCTATAACAATAACTATATTAAAACCAAACCGAATCTGAAACTGAATGTGTTTCAAATGACTGTCAATGTATTCGATTCATTGGCTGAAAAAAATTCCTCCCAATGACATTGTTGCTTTGTGTTGTTATAATGTGAACTCCACTTTTCTCTAAGCTTTAGAACAATCCCTATAATTCCTGATGTATAAAATCAAGTCCCATCCTACATTTTTATCTCAAATGCCCTTGAAAATACATCAAATTACAAAAGTAAAATGGCTTGTTAAAGTTGTTTTATTTTGACATTATTTTGTATCATAAACCCTTCACTGTCCCATACAACATCTCTTCACTTTACATTGTGTGTGTGTGTGTGTGTGTGTGTGTGTGGCATGTTGTTTTTATGTATGTTTTGTTTCTTCAGCAGCTGGCCTAATGCATGATACATTTGATATGAATGGACACGTCCGTGTACCTGCAGACGTCTACACAAACACAGAGGTTTTAAATGTGAACCTCAGACAAACTGTCAGAGATGGTGAGAATTTAGCACAAAACACTGTGTTTTGTTATTGTTGTATCAAGATTCACTCACAAACAGTCTGTCTTGATCTAGATCTCCTGCTAGGACTCTTGACACCTGAGAACAGCCCTGAGATAATGGAAGCAGAAAGACGCTGCAAAAAAGAGACACGGGTTCATCCAAAGAATAAGAAGAGAAAACCTAAGAAAAGAGGAAGAAAATAAACTCACTATTGGAGAGAAACAAGATTCAACATCTGTTGGTTGGAAAATGTAACACCACTATAAAAACACTTCATTTGTGTAACTAATATTCTTACATGCCTATTTTCTGTAGCATCATTATATTTCAATAAGCTTTAAAAACCTGCTGAATCTTTAACATTAACCTTATCTGCCCTTACACTAAGCTATTTAATGCCCAAACCCTATTTTATGTGTCCTTTAATAAACATATATAACAAAAAGACAATTTTGTCGTTCCTAACTGTAAACACATAAAACTAATTAAAACAATCTTAGTTCAAATCATATATAAAATTAATATTGCATATAATTTAAATGGTTATGTAACTTAATTATAAGTTCAACCAATACAAAAAGAGGAAACTGAGTGAGGTGAGGTAATGATGAGGTAAACTTGAGTAGTTTGAGTATTGACAGACATCACATCAATGTTAAATGATGTTTGGGACACACTATTAAAAGTTTTATATGTTGGATAAGACCTCAAGTCCTTATTAAAAGACCAGTTAATAATTTATCTGGCTAATAACTGATTCTTTGTAATACGTTTTTTTATATACCGCTTTTCACAATTTTGGATGGTTGCTAAACAGCTATACAAAGGTTTAGAGAAAAACTAGTTTAGACATGAAAGAAGTATAGAAAAAAGAAAGATTGAAAAACAGGAAAAATATAAAAAGCATGGTGTAATACCATGTATTTTATAATACACTGTATTATTATGATGCAATGGAAATAAGAAAGGACAGGAAATAGAATTTTGCCAAAATACCAAACAATGGACACTAGCACTAGTAACTGGATATATAAGGCAAAGTAAATAAATGAATAAGTGTCTGTGACTAATAGGTAAAAATATTATTAGTAATTATAATTATTAGTATTATATTTGTATATATATTAGTCTCCTGGAAAGAACCAAAGTCAACTGAAACTCGTTAGAAGAAAACCAGGGTTAACCGGGAGAGCAAGTTCTCCTCTGGCACATTAACAAGACACTGTGGCAACTAGACAGAGAAATTGATTATTGAAAGATTGAAATATTATATAGATTATTATAGAAGTCTATCTCACTATGATAAATGTTTCGGTGTGTGGAATAATATGGCCGGAGGGGAGGGTCTGCCAGGGTTTTATAGATCAGAAATGCAGTTACAGGTCATGATTACTGCAGTCCTGTTGGTTCTAGTAAACGCAGGGTAGAGGTGTGGTCTTCACTGGTGGAGCAGGGCCAAACTTCAACTGATCTCAGATGTCCTCAGATGTCATCTTCACTGGGAGCTGGTTGGCTGAATTCAGCATGGCAACAGGTGGTTTTCCATACTGAACAAGTTTTGCATGGCTTGTTTCCTTCTCTGTAGCAAGATAGGATAGTGAAACTGGAAAGGCTCGTTTTCATTGGTCTACCAAAACCAAAAGTGCAAATGTGACTAACGCCCAGCTCACTGAGGAACATAAAAAACAAGAACTATAGAGTCACATGCCTTTTAGCTTACTTAGACGTTGGTGTTTTTTGGTATGTAGGACTCCGTATGTGAAACGGGTTTAAGTGACTTTTTTTCCTTTTTTATTAAATAGATACAAAGAGTTAAATGTTTAGGATGTGTGAATCACAAAATGCTGAAACATCCATCGGAAAAGATGAGCAAAAATATTTGACAACAGTTGAGAGGACAAGAGGAAGATCAGCAAGTATGAAAAATACACCGGGGTGTTGTAAAATAGTGACGTTTCTCAAAAGGATATTTAATCTGTTATGTAGAGGTGTCAGATAAACAACCACAGAAGAAATGGACAGCTGTCCAAAGCCAGCGATGAGACCTTCCAAAGGTAAGAGAATACACTGCAGAAAGATATTTTCTGTTGTGTTTAAATTAATACAATTCTTGATCCATTCTGTAGTCTTAAAAAACTATTTACTGATATCTTTAGAAATTGGAAAAAATTAAACGGTAACTAAAAATAAACAGAGGTCACACGTAACATGATGTCATACGCATTATGGAAGTGTTTCCGGAGTCTTAATTCAAAATGGCGTTTGCAGGTGCCCAAGAAACTACGGTAACATTTTAATATTACTCTTTATACTTAATATTATGTGGACCTGTGTGGACCTTAAATAGGAGAATGATTTATATCAGAATGAAAAGTTTTGAAAAGCTTTTTTAAAATGCATAAAACTAAGTTAACAGTTTGTTAACTAACTCAGTATCTAACGTGGCCGTAGTTTAGGCATGTTTACCAAAGAATGAATATTTCTGTTTGCTATGCTGCTGATTATATCGTGTTTAGTCTCGGTTTGATGTTTAGTAATGACAATCACACAAAATTCTTGAATTGTTTTTTGTATTGCTGCGTCAGCGGCCTGGTTTCCCACCCTTTAGTTTAATAAAAACAACAATGGACGGTAAGTCATATTGGTTTGAGTGTTGTTTAAAGGTTGGAGACAATAAAATAGTTTGAAATACTTGTTTGACGTGTCACAATGCAAGTTAATTACCGCATTTACACAGTTAATGACTGGATATTGCATTATGTTATTGTAAAATTAGTTAAAACCCGAAAGACTAAACATCATAAAATTTAATGTAAATTACTAAAGAACACAACACCAAGTTAAAATCATTTAAGTTTTAATCTCCTTTATCTTTCTAAGAACAGGTTTTCCTATTTATCCCAATTTTCAAGCATTTTAATGTATAGTTCCAAATATTATAGAACTCTTCAAATGGATGACAATATCGACAATATCTAGTTAATTCATAGTTTTAGTGATAAACAGTCATGATCGTAAGTTTCTGAAGTTACACAAGAAGTGGAACTGGTGACATGGGCAGAGAAAAACAAAACCTGGTCAGATTTAGATGGAATAGCAGAAATTGAAAGTTTTTTGACTGAAGCACTGTGCACTGTAGCTTTTCTGAGTCTTTCATTTTACTTTTCTTCTTTACAGGTTCCAGTACAGTGTGAAGATATTGATAAAGTACGTAAGTTTGTATATAACAACAGAAAACAAATGATCTTGTTATACACATGGATAAAGTTACACACATGGATTGAAGACCTCAAGTCCTTATTAAAAGACCGGTTTATCATTTTAACTGATTCTGTGATTCTGATTCTGCTAATAACTGAATTATGTGACAACTCTGTAGATTTCAACTGTCTGTCAGGACGACCCGTTTGGGTTTAACAGTGTGGTGGTCTATGATGATCTATCCGTCCCTCTAAGGAGGTGCACTCCATTTGTGAATGGGTCACCAGATTACAGGTAAACCTTTAAAATTAATCAGTTACACATTTTGTATTATTCAGAATGTTTGTCTTTTGATATTTTTATTATTACAGAAAACCGTGTAATACTTTTTAGGGCATAATACTTGTTTTCTCCTAAATTATTTTAGGATGGTAGTTCCTGGACAGAATCAGGATGATGGTGCAAATAATGGTGAGTTATACAGTGAATGTATTTATTTTTTAATTTATATTCAACATAAACAGACCAAACATTCTAGGTCTTATTGTTTGTGCATCTGTGTGCTTATTCCTAGAAAATAAAAAGTTTCATTACATATTCCATCAAAATACAACAAGTCACTCTCCCTCTGAAACAGTTTTGCTTTTTGACTAATGTCACCTAGGTCACCTAAGTTTCAACCTGCTGGTAACATTAGATATAAGGCTACTGGTATAATGTTTCAAGGGGAATGTAGGCCTCCACATTTAACTGCAAACTTGCATGTTTTACTAATTAATGGTAGGTGACACCCACTTTTTACAATGCAATTAATTCATGATGGATAAAATCAAGTCCCACTCTACATTTTTATCTCAAATGCCCTCTGAAATACATCAAATGTTTTATATTGATATTATCTTGCATCAAAAACCCTTCACTGTCCCATACAACATATCTTCACTGTACATTCTGTGTGTGTGTGTGTGTGTGTGTGTGTGTGTGTGTGTGTGTGTGTGTGTGTGTGTGTGGCATGTTGTTTTTATGTATGTTTTGTTTCTTCAGCAGCTGGCCTAATGCATGATGCATTTGATATGAATGG
>JAZGTK010010118.1:0-16655 GCA_036877625.1 Ambastaia sidthimunki | reverse complement strand
ATGAATGTGAGCCTGAAAAAACAGAACGTCCGCTTCCTTCAAATTTCTCTGATTAAATGGCGTAATGGGGGAGGATTGTGAAGTGTTAATCCAGCTCGCTTTGACACCTGTACCACAGAGCGGAAAATTACAAATAAACCGGGCATGAGCAGAGGTTTAGAGGAGGCCCTCGCATCTCCACAAATGTCGCCTGCAGAAGTTCTTCCATCCTGAAAAAAAAACGTGTGACTCAAAATGTTATTAAGTAAACAAATCAGTGTATTTTTTTATACTGTGTTATTTACTTCACAATAGTGGTGAATTTCTGTTTTTACTAGCTGATGCCAATGCCAATGGCGTAACATAATATGTATAAGATTTACATAATATATATAAGACATCTAAATTAATTCAGACACCATTCAAATTTGACTTGATCAAATATTTGACTTCATAATTACTCTAAATTCACAATATAACATGACAATATAACATGTTTATTGTCTATGGACAAGGCTGTTGGTAGATTTGATAAGTGAAGCAGCAAAACCTTCTGTTACTAGATGGTAAGGTCAATAATCCAATGAAATGAGCAGATTTATAAGATTAGAATAGTTAAATGGGAAATGCATTGCATATGTCTGACTGCAGTGTTCTGTGTGCAGGTATTCTTCAGGGCAGGTGTTTTGGCTAAACTGGAGGAGCAGAGAGACATCCAGACCAGACGCAACATCACCTTGTTTCAGGCTGCCTGCAGGGGATTTCTGTCCCGACAGGCCTTCAAAAAGAGGAAGGTAAGTTCTGCTTCCCTTATGAAAGAAATTTCGCATGTAGTGTGTTATCTGTCACAGTAGCTTTAAGCAAAACAGGAACTTGTCCTGCAAGACCAAGTAACAACTGCAAAGTAGACATTTTTGTTTTGTTTTGTAGTGTTATGTGTCATTCAAGATGTTTTGAATCACAGTTTAGTCTGAGTCCTCGTAATACTGGAGGTGTGTGTGAGCAGCAGTCAAGTTTCTGGTAAGAGTTTTATACAGAGCGTGCGGCCAGTTGTGGCGAAGTTTGTCTCTGAGTTCATCAGAATGTCATTGCTGTCTTCAGTAAAGCCCTTGGGCTGTGGCTTCCGCTGATGGATAGCATTCAATCAGCACGTCTCCGGGGAAAAAAGCCACCTGCCCCACTGCCCTCCATCACAGCACTATCGATTCCTCTGCCACAGCCTGCCCTCCACTCTTCCCGCGCCCTCTCCGTCCATTCATTTCTGTTATGCCACTTGCTCTGTCTCTCTTCTGGGTTTAAGCCCCGCTGTTTCCTCCGTCTCAATGTCCTGCCCCCATGTCTGCGTCCTTCTCTTTTATTCACTTCTGTCTTTCTCACTTCCTTTGAATCCCTGATCCTTTGTGCAGCTCTCTTGCTCTCTTTTACAGTGTGTCTCGGCGGGATTGGCTCAGTAACTGAGAGTCGGCTCTCTACAGTCGCCTGCAGGGCTGATCACGATTTTTTAACTGTGATCGTTGGGCGCTTTGAATTCTGATCATGTATTTCTATCCAAACAATGAACCTTTAAGCAAATATTGAAACGCTTAGGAATGTATAGAACATAAATGGCCACTTGAAAATCAAGCATATTAATGAAGAATTTGCTAAATATTATATTGCCATAATAATTATAAATTTAGGTTGGCAGAATGTCAAAAGAACAGCATTGTGAATTAATAATTTAATAAGACTACACTGACCCCAAAAAAGAAAGAATAAATATTTTAAAATTTATTCTAATTCTACCCTGTGCAAGATTTGTTTAACAAGCCACAAAGAACAATTCATTTACATTGAACTTAAATTCATATTAGACAATCACTAAATGATTCTGTAAAAATCAATTTGTAAATTTATGTCAGTTATAACTATTAATCTTCAGCCAAAATGTCATGACAGCTGTAGTTGCCTGTGACTGTCTCCCTCTCTCTCTGAGAAGAGTGGCCCCTGCCTCACTGAACTTCATGTGAAGGAGGAGGGCTCTAACTGCACACTGAACCCCTCGCACTGCTGTTGGCCCTCGGTGTTCAGCTGTCAGCTTTACAACTTCATCAACATCCTCTTCCTCTTTCACAGTAGCACACAAACTGAGGCGCTTTACTCGGCAAGATTTTGTTGGTGGTGTGCTGCAGAGCTTCTGACAGAAGTCAGCAGCGTTTTCTGGATGTTTTGCTGTAAGTAAAAGAAGTAGCTGTTTGAATTAGTTTTTTCCTTCTTGGCTGTTGGTGGTATCGTCAGGACATCAGGGGGAGCTGTGTTTTCTTTCCTTTGGATTCCTGTGTGGAGTTTTTTTGCCTTTAACAGGGCTGCTTGTGAGGCATCTTTTGTAACTGTGATTTGTAGGTGAGTTGCTTTGTAGACGTTGCCATAAATGTTCAACTTCTAGTGCAGTTTAAGTTTTGTTTGACTACTCTGAGTTCTTGGTCTTGATGTTTGTTGGATGGTCCACTGGTATTTACAGCCTTCTGTACAATTATTGTCCCCCACGAAGGGCCTTGTCTTCATGGCTCTGAACCAAAGACGGCTGTCCCCACAGGAATTTATTTCCGTAGAAAAGCTGAATCTTTTGTCAAGCACATGTCAGAAACTTGGCCTTCATGTTAGACCAAAAGATCAGTATTTCTACTGGATGACTGCTGAAGAATATCTTTTCCTGGCACAAAACAGTAGCAAGGACTTTCTTAAACTCACAAGCTCTGTTCTGATTGGCTGGTTTTAACTTATGGAAGTGATGGGATGTATAGGTTTGTACCAGTAGGTCTGAACATGTGACGTGTTTACAAAGGACAAATAGTGGAAGTGGAAGCACATAAGTGTGCTGTTAAGTAATTTTATGCTTTTGAGGGTCTGAGGGATGTATTTAACAATGTCGAAACAAGAAGTGTTGAGTCATTACAGCAGTTTCCTGGGAGACAGACAAGTGGGATCTGACTTCCTCTCCCAAACCGCAGTTGCCACAATATAAAATCAATTTGCTTGTTTTTCTCTCAAATCGATAATGGAGGGATCTCAGCACCTTGATCTTAACACCTTGAACTCTGTTCCAGTTTTAGACTACCCAAGAAGAGCGCTTTAAAAGCTGTTATTCCCCCAAGATTTTTCTCTCTCTCTTTCAGTTGCTCTCTTTAGGGAAGCTCATTGGCTCCTTTGAAGGATGCTGGACTGCTCCTCTCCAGGTTTCTGTGACATTAGGCGGAAACAACACTAGAGGGAGCTGGGAATTTTTCTAAATGCCAATTGTGTTTCTAGTTAACTCATTGCCTAAAGACACAAGATTTTGTGTGAAGCGTGGACTAGTGTAACAAACAGACACAAATGCATGTATGCACACTCACACAAACTAATCTTCGAACTGTGTTCATACCTGCCGATCTGTATTCAAATTTCCTCCACACACCTGACAGGAGATGCCTGTTGGAGAGGTTGCGGCTGACCTTGTTTACGGCACCTTGGAGTCGCTTCCAGTCAAACGTGGCGTTTAGATATTCCTGCCAGGCTCCAGGGCTCAAAGGCACCATTTCCTCCAGAAGCCCATTTTAATTAGGAAGCTCTCCCTGATTTCGCCCTCTCTTACAAGCTGTTTAGATGGCTGTTTGTGGCATTTGTTGTGGTCGAAGCGTGTCAAATGAGCTGCGGTGCATATGTCGGGCACGAGCCATCTCTGTTCTGTGCTGCGTTAAAGCTCCCTTGCTGTGACAAATTAGACGTTGCTCGAACCCAACAGGCGCAGATTTGATGCCATAAATGTGCTGAATTTGGCCTGCCTAATTGGGTTTCCAGATAATCCTTTATTATTTGAAATGTCCCTGTTTCTGCAGCATGTGAATCTTATGCAGGACTTAAATCAGCTGCCAAGTGCTATTGAAGTTTAATTGAATTACTCAAAGAAGCTTGGGGCTTTTGCTCCTAGCTGTAGCTTCTAGGCAGTTGGTACCACTCCAAAATCACTTTCTAATTGTCTCGTTGAAGAAAACTTGTTTGTTCCAGTTATTCTGCCTGTGATTGACTCCAGCAGTAGCCGTATTGCTGAGGGCGGATATTTAAGCAGTGTAAATTTTTGTTTGATGGGGTAGAAAGTCCTACCACTGGACGTCACTGTAGACCTTCCACAAGAGCTGAAAGGAACCCATTCAGAGCAGGTTTCCCCAGAGGAAACTCCTGACCAGGGGCCTTGAACCTTCAAACACAGGACTGCAATTGTCTATTCAGGCTTAAGCTACTGAACTTCACAACCATAAGACCTGAAAATTTCTCACTTTAGCAGCAATAGAAATTACGCCCACTTAGAAACCCAATCAGAATTCTGTGAATTTGAGAACCCTCAACAATTCTGCATGTCTCCTACCTTTTAGATTCAGGACCTGGCAATCCGCTGCATTCAGAAGAACATTAAGAAGAACCGTGGTGTTAAGGGATGGCCATGGTGGAAGCTCTTCACCACTGTCCGTCCTCTCATTGAGGTGCAGCTCACAGAGGAGCAGATCCGTGGAAAGGACGTAAGCACGTTATCTATCTCTCACCTACACAAATCCATCTGTAACTCTGTCCCTCTGTCCCCCTCTCTCTCTCTCTCTCTCTCTCTCTCTCTCTCTCTCTCTCTCTGTCTTTCTAAGGTTGCCTGTCCTTACTAACAACTTCAAGTTCTCTAATTCTTCATGTCATGTACAGGTTTTGCCTTTTGACAATAGTACAGCAAATCTAAAGTTATCTGTGTGGCTTTTTAATGCTGTCAGTCTGTTGCCCCTGGGGTCCCTCTCGGATTCAACTTCAGCTCTATAGTCGCACCCAATACGCCCGTCTCTTTGATTACTGTCTCCGTGGCTTAGACTTGCTCAGAGTGTTTGTAAAGAATTGTGTGTGTGTGCAAAGAGTGGCAGGGGTGTGTGTATGCATACATTACCTATGTAGTTGTTTGGATCAAAAGCAACTGTGCTCCCCGCGGGGGAGGTGCATTAGCAAGTCACAGGGTTTGTGTGCGCGTGTTGGGTGCGCATGTGTTTGTGTGAGTCCCGTCCGCTGGGCTGCTTCCCGCTGAGTACTGTGTAGCCATGCAGTCAGGCGTGCTCCTGCGAGAGACAGACGGGTGCTGACGCTGCCTCCAAACAGCCTGCCTTTAAAAAAAACAAACACGGAGTCACTATCTCTTCTGCACAAACAGCCTGCAGTGCTGCAACCCATTGGCTGTATCCTGCAGTTCTCTTAAGTTTGCGAAGAAAAAGTTTGGGAAGGTGTTTGTGGTAATAGAGTCACAGGGGTTCAAAACAGAGCAGGTTTTTTACCTGTCTGTCAGTGTGTTAATGTTCTAATTTATCTTACCCATCTGTTCTATAGTTCACAACGTGGGGTTATTTGTCATTGTGTCACTGTGAAGGTCTGAGTGTCTGTGTTTGTTCCTCTATTGGATTTATTTCTCAGTCAGTGTCTCTCTTTGTTTTTGACTGTCTGTTTGTTTTAGGAGGAAATACAGCAGCTCAAGTTTAAACTGGAGAAAGTAGAGAAGGAGAGGAATGAGTTAAGACTCAACAGTGACCGATTGGAAAGCAAGGTTAGTTCTTAATTCAGTTCACTTTCAATTCACTTCACATTTTCAATTCACACTGAATTCTGATTTAATTCACGCTCAATTTCAAATAAGCTTTATTGTCTTAATAAACAAATAGCAAAAACATTTAAAAGTCACATCAGATGACCTAAAGTATGTGAACGTCCCTGTCTGATGCATAGGTTTACATTAAATGTTCTTGACGTTCTTGAGTCTGTACACAAAGTGATGTCATTAAAGAGATGTTGAAGAGTCAGATATAGAAGAACTTGATTGGCCTGCACAAAGCTCAGACCTAAACTCTATTAAACACATTTGGCATGAATTTGAATGCTGACTATAAGCCAGAACCCATCACAAACAATCAGGGCCTGGTCCCTTAATTTATTTCACACCTGTATTCCATACCTTTCAGATCACGGAACTATCCTCAGAGCTCGCTGACGAGAGAAACACGGGCGAGTCTGCATCACAACTCCTGGAGACTGAGACCTCTGAGAGGCTGAGGCTGGAGAAAGACATGAAAGATCTGCAGGTATCACACACACTTCCGCACAGAGCTGAAGTTTTGACTTGATGGGTTTCTGTAAGTAAAATTCTCATGCCCAAAACAGATTTTTTTGTAAATGCATATTGCAGTTGTCCATGCATTAGAGCATCATTGGTCTACCAATTGTGTTGTATTAAGTATCTCTGGGTGTTTGAAACAAGCAGTGATGGATGTTGCTCTTACCAATTTACCTCATTTTAACCAAATTCTATGGTGGCATCACATGTACAGTATTTATCACATAGAAGAACTAATGCAAAAAAATCCAAGATGGCGGACAAGTGACAGAAATGTATTTTTTTTGTCGGATACAGAAAACTATTGCTAGAAGTATTTACGTTTTCTATGATGGTCAGGATGCTACTAAAGCTACTAAAACAGGTGCCAATATGGGCAGTATGCATCAAGACAGCTCATTACAATTTGGAAAAGAACAAGAATTGACTTGTGGTGGTTTTCTGTAAGGAAATGTGTCTGCAAAAATCAATTTGTAAATTGTTGGCTGTGCAGCTATTGTGAGCTATTTACAATTGTGTTGTCTCATTAAATATCTTCATTTTTGCAAGATGCAGTGTATAAGGTATAAACAGACAATGTGTGTGTTGTGGGTGTTTGTAGGTATTTATCTCTGTATGCCTGGTGTGTGTATGTGTTGTATGTTGTTATGTGTCTCTTAGGCTCAGGCTTGCCTGTATGAGCAGATGTTCTGTGTATTTCCCTGAAGAACTGAGAGTTGATGTGTTTGTGTGTGTGTATGTTTCAGGCCAAATTTGATGCTATGAAAAAACAGATGGAGTCTGTGGAGATGGAAGTGATGGAGGCACGACTCATACGTGCATCGGAGCTTAATGGGGAAATGGATGATGACGACACCGGTGAGTTTGACTGTACTGACCAGGCAGTGATGTCACAGTATATAGAATGGTATACAGTATATGGTATACAAAGTTTATGTATTATCTATAGCATACATGGATTATCTACCACTTTATTTAAAATCTGCATTATTAAAAGAAAATGGTATACAGTATAACAGTACATATGGCTAGTATAGTTTAGTTAGTGCCCAATTCTGAGCATTCCGTAGCTTAACCTCCTTCCTTCAGTGACTACAGCCTGGAAGAGCTGGAAATTATCAAACCTATAATGGGATCTTCGTGAGTTTATCCCACCATGATGGCTGAGCTTAGAGCAAAGACTCTAAACTATCAGAAAACTATCTCCTCCATCATTTTGATGGAATTGTCAGGTCATCCAGGAGGATTCCAGCAGTGTGATGGTCCTGGACTCTGTGGTGAGGAGCAGAGCTTCAGGTGCGCTGAACGTCCTCAGCGTGGCTCCTCCAGACAAATGAGAAAATAATCTGAGGCATCAGAGCTGCTGCTCCTCATTAAGCTGTTTATATGGAACTGCCGGGGGGCACAGAAAACTTCCAGCATGCTCTTTCATTTTCTCTGTCTCCCTCTCTTTTTCTCTCTTTCTTGCGCACACACTCTCTCTTTCTTGCTCATCCACTCTCACTCTCTTTCTTGCTCTCTCTCTCTCTTTTCTCATTTCGGGACATGACCGATGGACCAATTTAGTAAGCTGTTAACTCAAACTCCTGCGGCCACATCTGCCTAATTCATAAACAAACTGTTCATCCGATTAGTGAACCGGTTCAAGCTGTTTATTAAAATGAACCAGATTAAAACAATGATTCACTCATGATTCATCATTGTCACATGCACACTTACACGGTTTTTACACCTTGTTTTTCTTGCTTCATTTTGCATCCTCTTCCTGTATCCCTCTCTTGTATCATGCTGTTGGTGGCATGTTCATAAGCCTGATGTGATACTCAGCATTGGTCTTCTGAAGATCAGTGTTGTGGGAAGATTCATGAATAGAGCTCTTTTGAATCTGTATGTCAGACAGGTGATTGGATGTTCTCATCTCTGACCTTAATGTCAACACTTAATCTCTGAGGCTTAATTCTAAGCCACGAACATTCGATTTATTCCTTTTTGCCGCAATTACATTCTTCTTCTATGGTGTCATGTCTCATATAACCTAAACAGCCATCATATCTAGAGCTTTTCATAGATTTATGACTGTGTCATGAAACTATGTTTTTGTTGTGCCTTGTCTAGGCATGCTGAGAGAAAGAATACAGTCTGAATAAATAGTATGTGAAAAATAAATTAAAAGACAACATAAAAATATAAATAAAAGATAGCATATAAACGTCCCCAGTCATTTCCCTGTTCTTTATTTTTCATAATCTTTCATCAAAATGTAATAACTCTCCAACTCTAATAATAACTTACTTTTGATATGTTTATCTCTCCTATATTTGGGGAAATTTATTACAATATAATATGTTTGCACAAATATAGGGGAAAATATTATTGACCAATAATATTATTGTCTAACCGGTTTTACTCTCCTGATTTAATCAAATTCCCATTGATAAAACATTCCTGCCCTACATTCCCCACTGTATACTGTTTCTCTCTAAAATATTTTATCATGGAAGGCAAATGTGTTGTGAACCCTTTGTTTTTCTTATTTATATATTCTGTATATACATAGACTGTTAAACATGCATGAAGCTAAAGAATGAGACTGGCTATACTGCTCCAACGCAGTAAACACAGATTTTGTGAGGATTGTACTGATATCTGATATACAGTATTTATAGGACGAGGGTTTTGTGTTGACCACAATAGGATTGTAGTTTTTACAGACAACAGTCCATGGTTTAAACCTCTGCTCTCTTCAAAAAACAACCAGAGGCGATCTGGCCCACAGTTTCTTTTCTTAAGGGACGGCATAAGAGTGACTATTAGTGTGATCATCACTGACTCTGTGTCTGTGTCATCACTGTGTGTGTGTGTGTGTGTGTGTGTGTGTGTGTGTTTACAGGTGGAGAATGGAGATTGAAGTATGAGCGAGCCATCAGAGAGATTGAGTTCACCAAGAAGAGACTCCAACAAGAGTTTGATGATAAACTAGAGGTGGAACAACAAAACAAGAGGCAGTTGGAGAGAAAGGTAAGAACTCGCACAAGCTGTTTCACTGTTTTCACTCACTGTTTCACACTTTAATGCTAACAGCTCTGCTAGCTTTGCTAGCCTTTGGCGCCTTTGTTTGTTTTTTCATTTATTGTCTTTAACTAAACCCAGTTCCATTTTTCTACTCTTTTATCGTCTTTTTCTGCTTTATACAAATGGAAATATCAGGATTATGAATGCTTTGTGAGACAGCATATGTTTATTAATTTTATAGGTTGTGTAAATATGAAGCAGTTGTTTATATCCATTGATACAAGAGGAAAACAGCCTTTGCTATCATTTATTCATTTCTTTTTTTAGTGTTTTTGTTTTATTTCCATGTTTTTTTTATTACCATACTTTGTTTCTGATTTGAATTTGTGACATGCCCTCAGATGGTGACCAGAGTCAATGATAAACATCTTTTCTTACATCACTATGCCTCACTGTGCAGATGTCTTATATTCTCAGCGTTCTGTAGTATAAATCATAAAGACACAAACTGTCAGCGCAGACTAACCCAGCAGCATGTACCGTCTCAAACACGCATGCACTGACTAAAGCTCACACATCTAGACACAAAAAGATGCACTTCTGGTTTGGATCTCATCTAGATGGACAAATGCATCTGTACAGACTTGTTGAGAATCTGTGTGTGTGTTTGTGTGTGTTTGTGTGTGTGTGTGCAGCTGTCAGACCTGCAGGCGGACAACGAGGAAGTCCAGCGTGTGGTTCAGCAGCTGAAGAAGAAATGCCAGAGACTGACAGCTGAGCTGCAGGACACCAAACTTCACCTGGAGGGTCAACAGAGTCGCAACCACGACCTGGAGAAGAAACAGCGCAAGTGAGTCAGTCTGGATATAAAAGGAGAGACTTCAAGATCTAGATCAGGAGTAACCAGTCCTGCTCCTGCAGAGTTTAGATTCAACCCTAATCAAACACACCTAAACCAGCTAATCAAGATCTTATTAGGCAGATTAGATACTTCCAGGCATGTGTGTTGAAGCAGATTGGAGGTAAACTCTGCACTGGCCTTCAGGAGCAGGATTGGGAACCCCTGATCTGATAATTCCACCTTTCATGTTGCTCGTAATGAGGGCCCTGTGATGAGGAGACTCACTGAGGTCCTCTGGGTTATAACCATCTTATTGGGCTTGTACAGTAGCTCTGGGTTTATGTACGTCTCACGGGTCAGGTTCAAGACAGGTCACTGTATCATAACCAGGTGCAACATGATGGAGTGACAAGTGTGAATTCTGTCTGTGTTAATCTGATTTGATTCAATCTGATTTGCAGCCAAGCGACAGCATTACAGGACAGTTTGTCAGTTGTTTGAATCAGTTGTTTGAATCAGTTGTTTGAATCAGTTGTTTGAATCAGTTGTTTGTATCATTTGGAACAATGATATTTCATTGTTCCAAAATATGTAAATTAATCATTTAGTGTATATTATTATTTTAACTGTATATTAAGTATTGAATATGTTCTGATTGGCTATGATTTTTGTCATTTCGCATCGTTTTTTGGCTTTAAATTAGGACATAATTACTTGGAAACTCTTCATGCCTGGTTAGCAGTCTGTGTAAATGCTCTTCTCTCCAGCCACAACAAACACCAGATTTAACGCTGGTAAGCTTGAATCACTGTGTTGAGCACACTGGTGAACGTTCAACATACACGTTTTAGAATCAAACAGCTACCACCACCTACTAAAGCTACCTACTGTCTCTTCTGCCAGGGGTGGGAGAATGAATCTGTGTGGTTTTGATTAGGCCGTGAGCAGAGCGCTGGGGTTTAATGCTCTAAGGTGCAGCAGCTAAATCTCTCTAGGCTGAAATGCAGACCGAGAGGGAATGTGTGAAAGTCCACTGTAAATGTACTGATCAGCCAGCTGCCACAGGGCAGATTTAAATGGAGGGAGGGGATTAGAAAATACTCCATCTCACTGTGAGGCTCGGATTAACAATGAGTGTTGCGTAAGACTCATTTACAGGATCATAACAAGGCCTAAGAGAGGGAGGGTGGAGAGAGATCTAGAAAATGATGGAAAAGAAAGAACTTGTTTGCCCCACTGAAGCCCCCCCTCACTGCACAATGTAGCCCACTTACAAGTAAACCCAATCAAAAGCTTTCCCCTAATGCCCCTCCTGTCACACACAATACTGTAAGGCTTAGATGAATGCAACACTCTGCTATGCTTGGCTATTTCAGAAAAAACAGGTAGGTTTTATTTAATGGTTTGACAGTGAGTTTTTTTAAATTTTGCTAAAACGTATGTTTTTGGATCTGTGCTGCGTCATCTTGGATCAGAACAGATCATTAACTGTTTAGAGAGGTGACAGAGTTTAAAGAGGAAGTGTTTAATTGTTTCTGTAGAAAACAATACAGAGGCATGAGTGAGCTTATAAAACTGTGGCTCTCTGGTATTTTCAAAATGTCAAATTATCAGACTGGCTGAACGATATTAACTTACAGGTTTTTGGTCGAACAAGTAATTAAGTCTGACCAAACCTCAGTTTGAAACAGTCAACACTATTTTTGCAGTACCATTTTGTGTCACTAGTTTGAAATGACACCCTTCACCTTTAATAAATGCAGAACATTTCAGTCTGTGTTACATAATGCAGGTCTTCTGAATGTATTGACGATTACAGTAAAACATTTTTGATTTGTACACACTGATCTGAGTTTTCTCTTTCCTGAGAATGAAGTTGTTGATGGTCTGTGTGTAATGTGTGCAGGTTTGACTCGGAGCAGACCCAGGCTCAGGAGGAGGTGCAGAGAGAGAGGAGCCAGCGGGAGAAACTGAGCAGAGAGAAGGACATGCTGACCGGGGAAGTGTTCAGCCTTAGACAACAACTGGAGGTCAGGAACCTCTCTTAAATCTTTCTTTCCACTTTGATGTTTCTCTCCTGTGTGCTCAGTCTGTTCCTCTACTTTCTCACAGGATAAAGATCTGGAGATATGTGCTGTCAATCTGAAGCTGGAGCAGATGGAGGCGGAGCTTCAAGATCTGAACTCGCAGGAGTCAAAGGATGAGGCCTCGTTAGCCAAGGTTAAAAAGCAGCTTCGTGACCTTGAGGCAAAGGTCAAAGATCAGGAGGAGGAGCTTGATGAGCAGGCGGGCACCATTCAGATGCTTGAGCAGGTAATTAAACCCAAACCAGATAAATCATACCCAGCTGTCTACTTTAAAATCTATCTACTAAGACCAGAAAAGCTCATTTTAATTAGGGAAGACTAACCCAAAACCTAACTATACTTTACACACACTGACCAGCTGTACACTACACTCAGACTTCATTATTAGATATACATTTTCTTCAGCTGGCTCATGTTTAATGGATTATTACTTGTAATAATGCATATTGTCCATGCACACAGTTTTCACCTGTCTCGCATTATATGCTAATGTATGTAGATTCAGTCGAAGTGTTGGTATGAAGAAACTGTCAATACTTACAGTCCATATGCATTCTAATAATTACTAAGAAATGGTTTATTGGCTTGTGCAACTGGACTGTTAGATACAGATATGCATCTGTATGCACGTAATGTGCATTGCGATGCAAAGGGTGCCGGATTTGCATGGGCTAAGGCGGTGATGTTGTGACCTGCAGGCCAAGCTGCGTCTGGAGATGGAGATGGAGAGACTGAGACAGACGCATTCAAAGGAGATCGAGAGCAAAGATGAGGAGGTGGAGGAGATCAGACAGTCCTGCAGCAAGAAGGTACCATACTGTACATTTAACTGTCCACCATACCACAATGACAATTAATATAATGACCATTATAATCAATACAGGCATTGATGTGGTAGCCTCACTGTATGCGCATTTACGTTTAATTCGTTCCAGAAATGTTTATTTTATTGCACACAGTTCATATGATTTTTCAAACATAGACTTGAAGCTTGTCAGATTTATATTTTTGAATATTGTGAGGTTTGTTATGTTATTGTATTTTAAACTCACAATATGTTAAAGTCACCAGCCAACACTCTCTAATTCTACCTAAACTTTGAAACAGATTAAAACAGGACACTTTGCGAGTAGCTACAGAATAGCAAGCGTGTTCCATTTTAAATATTTTAATTGCCGTTTTTTCATGCGGTGCTCGTTTTAACTTCCGTACAACATAAATAAACAAGACATATTCAGCCATGTGTTGAATAAAAATGTTCATTCAGGGCCGCTATGAACAATAAACGTGGCTTTTGTCGCAGATAGTGGCTGTTCTTTTGTGGAACGTTTTTGCCGTGGAGGTGCAGATAAGCTGAACTCATTGAATCTTGTTTTGATGTATAATTCATAGCGCTTCTCTTTTATTTTCCTCACGTATGGTTCACCTTTTCCTCCTCTCCACTTAACCAATCACGCCGCAAGTTCTGTACATCCCATAATTACATTTGATTGACACTTGAAGGTGTTTAGAACCATCTAAAGACACATTTAGGGAATGTGTTTAGATGTCTGAAATGATTGTATATAATTGTCAACTAGGTGTGCTCTGAAAAGTCAATCCAAAGACCTCCATAAGTCCTTTTGTGATGGTTTTGTGTGGGTGTGTTCAGCTCAAGCAGATGGAGGTACAGCTGGAGGAGGAGTATGAAGACAAGCAGAAGGTCTTGAGGGAGAGAAGAGACCTGGAAGCTAAGCTTATGAGTGCTAAGGAGCAGGTACAGAACTCAACCCCCACACTCTCACACTGTGTGCTTTCACACTGTAGGCAGAGAATAATCCTCAACAGCTCTACTGTTTATTTATGTCTTAAGGGGAGGTACTAACATAGATATATGAAAATGTTGAAGCTTTATGTAATTGCCTAGTTTGTATTTGTATAAAATGTATTGACATTTTTTCCATTGGGAATTGAACCCATTACAGTGGCGTTTCAAACACCATGCTCAGCAAACTATTTTGGAACTAAATTATATATGCAATTCATATTAATTTATACACAATACATATAGTTTCAGGAATATTTTCTTGTACAAAGGTGATTTCAATTAAAATCTGTTGAATATATATATATTAAAATTGTTCAAAATTTGTTCAAAATTTTATATGCATTTGACAATCCTAAAAGTTGGACGGTTATTTTGGATGTTTCTAAGGGTTAAAATAGGCAAATCTACCCACAAAGCTTGAGTGTGTATAATATTTAAAAGATCACCATCACTGTCTTTGCTTTTTCTCAGGTGAGCCACAGAGATGTGGAGACAGAGAAGCGTCTGAGGAAAGACCTGAAGCGCACGAAGGCCTTGCTGGCAGATGCTCAGATCATGCTGGATCATCTGAAGAACAACGCTCCCAGCAAGAGAGAGATCGCCCAGCTCAAAAACCAGGTCTGATCCCTGTTCCTCAGCTCCTCTGCGTCTGTTGTTAAGACATCACACGAAGACGTACGCCTGTGCGTTTTATTTATGAGTGTTCATGTGTGTGTGCACCTCGCAGCTTGAGGAGTCCGAGTTCACATGCGCGGCTGCAGTTAAAGCCCGAAAATCTATGGAAGTGGAGATCGAAGACCTTCACGTTCAAATGGATGACATATCCAAATCAAAGCAGGCGGTAAGTGCAAACCTAAGTGGTGTGTGAAAGAGAACAAATTGAGTTATTTTAGAGTCAGAACAAGACAATTTCACACACACACCTGTCTTCATTCACCTTCACTGCCAGCCAGGATGTCATTTCAATTATTTACTGCAAGGAAATGATTTCTGCYCATAATTGCACGTTTCCGACTCTGATTTGAAGAGGATGTATCTTTGTGAAATACATTAGACTTTAATAATTCTGTCATTGATTCAGTATTATTTTAGCATAGCAGGAATTGTGTAATTGTGTCCTCATGGAAGCACACAACGTGATGTCAGGAGTGATGGATGCGGCCAACTTTTGCAGATGCTGTTTTCCTCCATAATTTTTCTGCCGTTATTTCGGTCTGTCATGTTTGCTCAGCTCTCTGGAGCAGGAGACACTCTTGACAGAAGAGTGCAGTGAGCATTTTAATTTTCGATGAAGCCGGTGCCGTGCCGAGACATTTGTTGTGGTGCAGTGGAGTGTTTTTTTGTCACTTTTTGGGGGGGAGCTAATCCTGGTCTGTGGTCTTTGTTCTGAATATTGTCATATTGATTAGCAAGAACATGATAAATGGGCTGGTCATGATCATCCTGTGATTAGCTACAGGGCCTGTCTGTCGTCCCTCTGAGAGCTCATGGATTTCCACTAAAGGATTAGAAGAGGGCACATGGCTTTGATACAATAAACCTGCCAGAGAGTTTAAAATGCAGCGCTGTACAGAAAGAAGGGAATATCTTTATCAGTATTTATCAGGATCAGTGTGTTAAATTAGCATCCCCAGTTCACATAAACTTTTTATGGAAGCTAAGCTACAAAAATAGGCCACAAAGAAGTCCTCATGGTTATGATGTCATGAACTGTGATTAATATGAGGGCCCATGATTACATTTCAACACCTATTCAGTATATTCAGAAACTTGACTGATGAATGACAGCTTGAACTATGATGGTGCATTGAGGTTAGCCAATCATAACAGAGGTAATTTGCATATGTTTTAAAGGTACAGTAGCAGAAAACAACAAGTTTTCATCTAAATGCCAAGAGAAAGGTTGGATTTTTTTTAACCAAAATAGTTAAGATGCCTTGACTAACACTGTAAATAGACTTCAGGAAAAAAGTAAAATGATACAAAAAGCAGAATGTTTGACCTTTAATATTGCTGCACCTTGATATGTGACAGAGAGAGTGTGAAACAAAAGGTTGTTTTTTACAGAACTTCTTAGATGAGAGTTTGGTCTTGCTTCATTGCTCATAGAAGATAGATTGAAAGTTCAGAAGGGAAAACTTTGCAGTTTTTTTTTACCAAGGCTGCAATTTCTGCTTGTGGTAATTGTATTTTAAAGATTTTATTTTTTAGTCAGTCTTGTTTCTATTTGTGACTGATTTTTTTACAAAGGTGAATTTGAGCTGATAGAATAACAGAGCCATTTGTAAAAAAAATATATTTCTGTAATTGACAATAATTTGACTTCATTGCCTGAAAATTAATAGGTGGGGACCATCAAATGTGTTACACACATAATAAATGTCTTCATGATCATATTTGTACAGTTTTATTTCCCGCTTTTTTGCCTGCAAATTCATTAGTAACGCGTGATGTCTGTATTTCTTGCTTTTACTCATCAGAGATTAGCAAACTGTTTTGTTGAGGTAATTATATTGAATGGAATTAGACCTCTGATACTGTGTGACAGAGCAGTGAAGTGTTAGTCTCTAATTGGCAGGACTGTAATTGCGTGAAACTGCTCTGTGTTTTGTGTTCTGAGAGATTTATGAAATTCAAGCAGCTTCTGTTTAGTGTGGATGTGACAGGAAAATAATCTCTTCAGGGAATGTAAGGGCTCGGGTTTGCTGTTTGAAAATAAAAAGGAGAGCTGGAGTTGGGGATGCGGCTTAGTGGTTAGCTACACAACTTATATGGGGTTTA
>JAZGTK010010117.1:0-16657 GCA_036877625.1 Ambastaia sidthimunki | reverse complement strand
AGGTCTCTGGGGCTTTGAACAGATCCTGTTAAAATTATTCATACAACTAAACAAGGGACACACTCGCGCTGGTGTGAAACACTGCTAGATGCAAACACACAGAGATTCAGGCACATATGAACACACACACACACACACTCTCTCTCACACACACACACACACTCTCTCTCACACACACACACACACACACACACACACACACACACACACTCTCTCTCATACACACACACAGAGCTGTGCTACAGTAGAGAGGCCAAAGCAGAATACAGTCGAACACTCAAACTCTCAAAGACCAGAACAGCCCACGGTGACCTTTGACCCCTGCTGATGCGGCGTGGGAAGGGGAGTTCAGTCACGGGTTCGAGGAAAGACCAAGCTGAATCTAATGCATTTGTGTTCTGAAAAGATAAAAAAAAGAAAAACAAACTACAGCACTCCATCAACACCAAAGCTCAAAACTGATCAACTGTGAAGGGAACCAAAGAGAAAACTACTAAGACTAAGTATTTTCTTTAAAGAAAGTGTTTGTCCTCTGCCACTGGAGGTTTGAGAGAAAACATTGAGTGTGAGTTTTTACACCCGGCCGAACCCTGGTCACCCCCACCCCGCAAATATCTGAGGTGCTTTGACCAAGATCAAGCCTGATAGTTCTGATGGGCCGTCACGGCCCAGGATTTGGGGGTCTTAAGGGGAAAGAGATCAGATCCGTCGTCATGGAAGCGGGTCACTATGGAGACAGATTAGTGCCAGGTCTGTGCTGCCTCCAAACTCCTGAAACTGAGGCTCTGAATCTCATTTACGTTTGCACTTGTGTGTAGCTATGGAGGAGGACAATGCTGTAATCACGTTTTTCTCTCGCGTACTTCTTTGAATAAGAAGTGGTCTGTTTCTGGACTGCCATCAACTGTCCATACTGCTGCAACTCTCTGAGAAATGAGGGGAAAACAAGAGATTGACATGTGATCATTAAAATCAATTTAAATAAAATGTTTTCATCAGAACAGTGCAAGAATGTTACCGAACCTTTATTGGCTGTTTATTGTCTGTACTCAAACGTTAAAGCAATCTGTAGCTTTTGCCTCTCTAACGCCATCTTGATTTGAAACACAAAACTAACAGAAAATGCTAACTAACAAATCAGTGAAAATCTTGTGTATGGTCACAACACAAGTCCTCACACATCAAAACCATGAGACTTCCTGTACGTGCTGTGATTGGACGGTATGAGTGTACCATTGAGACCGTCCAGCTCTTGTGCGTCCGGGAAGGGGGCGGGGCCCCATATACGGACCGTGCCGTCGTCTGAAGCGCTGGCCATGAGACTGGGAATACACGGGTTCCAGCTGACGCAGTTCACTGTGCGTGTGTGTCCCGTCAGCTCCACTATTGGCAGTTCACTGCGTTTGTGCCAAATATAAACTTTATGATCTAAATGACAGAGAGAGACAGAGATGCTGCAATCGTGAGAAATATTCAGTCAGATAATCGAGACCAGAATTAGTGCAGTTGAGTAATTACATCACAGAGGAACAAACATGAACAAAGCTGAAAGATCTCAGTACCTTCACTGCCGCTAGCGATGAAATCCTCGTTGTGTCCACCGAAGCAGGAGTGAATAGTGTAGAAACCCTGTGTCACACCCTGATACTTCCTGACCAACACGCGATCTTGCAGGTCCCAGAGATGAACGCCCTAAAACACACACGCAACACACAGACACAGAGAAATGAGACGTGAGACCCAAACACAGATCCATTTATTCACATTGGGTTTAATTTCCATTAAAAACCCAATGGAAAAGTTCCCAAAGGTCTTTAAATAGGCTTGATTTTTGTGGGGCAAAATATAACTTTTTTTTGGGGGGTGGAAATATCTTGACAGTTGTTAACGCTCACCTGATTTGCTACATTTAACAAAGCTAATCTTCCGTTCTTGGAGACGGTGAAAGACATTATTGAATGATCTTCCTGAACTCTGAAGAAGAAATGGAAAGAAAAGTGACAAATGTCCTGTTGTCTCGAAGAACCATTTCAAAAATGTTTGAATCTGATCAAGTCAAACTGCGGCATACATGTTTCTGTCTGTTAGGTCCTCAAAGCTATATCCACGAATCCTCTGGTGTGTGTCGGAGGCGAGAACGGTCCGACCGTCAGTCATGCACCACAGACACTGCACACGCACTCCTTCCCAGGACTCCAGCAGGTTTCCATCCAGATCCTGTCCGAACACAATCAGCCAATCACAATCAAAGACTGACCCAGAACATGCAGATGATTAAACCCCTTCTGTACAATGTGTGAACTTACACACTGGTAAAACTGGCCTCTTTGACCTCCTGTGACGAAGCGCTTGCCGTCCGGGTTCCAGGCGACACTGGTCAGGCTGTCCTCGTGAGACTGACTCATTTTTGTCCGCAGTTCTCCTGTCTGATCATCAGGAGGTTGACAACGGTTAGGACAGAGTTGAGGTAAACAAACTTCACACTAATGAAGTTTGGGATTAAAACAGTAACGTTGCGCAATTTCATTCTTTTTCTACTTCCTGACGAAAAGTTTTTGCACTCGTGCAACAAAATAAAAAGATTTTGTTGTTTTATGTATTTGTTTCTGATGAGGCTGCAAAGAATGATGGGAAATGTAGTTTTCATACAAGCATGTGGCCTCACTTTTCACAGTTAAAATCTAATTAAGTCTAATGTGAAACAGTTATGACTCCTTAATCAATTATGAGCAGTAATTTAGGCATTGCCTAATCCATAAACACTCATATAATAAATGATTATGACAACATGGCTTTAAGGCAGCTGTAGATGTTAAAAGCGATCTGGTACAGTCAATAAGATGTAAAGCTTACCTGGACGTTCCAGAGCCAGAGCTCTGAGCAGTCGTCTGGACCACAAGCAATCAGATAAACATCATCAGGACTCCACGCCAGATATGACACGCCGTACGCGTGACCCTCCAGAGTTCGTAAGAGCTTCAGTTGATGAGATTCCTGTGTGTGACAGAACAATTACATCACACAAAATCATATAAGTGTGTATGTGTGTGTGTGTGTGTGTGTGTGTAGGAGGGTCGATCTCACTCACCGGCTCCACCTGCCAGATGATCACGGTCGTGTCCTTGGATCCAGTAGCGAGTTTAGTGCCGTCGTTGGAGAACTTGCAGAACCAGACCTCATTGCAGTGTTCTGTGAGGATCTGCTGTGTGTAACAGGGAAACTGTTTCCTGCAGATACAAACACAGAAATAAAGCTCAGAAACTCAGGTACAAAGAGCAGGACAGTACATATTACAGTATGTTACAATATGTACAGTACAGTTCAATTGCCTTGCGTTTGTCAAACGTCCCTTCATAACAATCATCAACTTCACACAGCCTGTAGTGTGTTATATAAAAATGAACTAATGATAACAATGACAATTTAATGCAACAACACATGCAAATAATGCAGCAAACAATGACACCGTCATTTATTGTAGCGTGTGCTTGATAAAAGCAGCAATCAGCCCTGTAGAAAATAAGTGACATGAAAAGCATGGCAGGTCAGAAAGGTCGTGACCCCAGGTTAAACGGTATAATTAAACACACCTGCTGCACACATGGTCCAGCAGTAAGGAGACCGAGTCGAGGCTGGAGTCCAGTTTGGTGTTGTGATAAAGGCAGCGATCTCGCTGCATTTCAACAGCCTGTCTGAGCAGCGTCTGCAGTCGCCGAGGGGGCAACATCACGGAGGGGGGCAGGTACGCTGAGCACACAAATATTATCAGTTATACTAAATTGACTGTGATGTGTGCAAACCGGTTTTAAAAAAGACACAATGCACAAAAAACTGCAAAAAGTAATATTTTAGAAGGTCACCCTGAGCTTTGAGCTTGAAAAATTATGAATATAAAATGTCACGCTACAGGGATTCTATTTGTATAAATCCTGACAAGAACAATTAATACAACAACAGAAGTCCATGCTGTCTTCACTGAGGTTATCGTTTGTTTACTCACTCTGTAGTTTGTCCAGTAATCTACATCGTGATCCGGCTCCTTTTCCCTCCCACTCGGCCTTTGCCTTCAGATCCTCAGCATGACTGCACATCAGATACCTTAAAAACACACAGCCAATCACAAAAGCCGTCAACATTCATCACAGCCAATCACAAAGAGCTGTCAACACGTGACGGCTAATTACTGAGAGCCATCATTACTCAATGCAGCCAATCACAGAGAGCCGTCAACACTAATCACAGCCAATCACGTGTCATGGTGTAAAAAGGGTTGAAAATTCTGCAACGATCCACAAAAATAACTGTTCATTAAACTTTCCTTTACAAAAAGCTTCCAAAAGGACATAATGAAACAGATATAAGTGGCATGAGAACATCACTGCGTGAGGAGCTTTAGAAGCTACAAGCCGACACCAAATGTTCCGGTCTGTTTGATTAACAGCTGTTAAGAGTCTGCAGTGAGAATGATAATGTTTGCGTTTGGTACCCGCTGAGCACGTGGATGCGGTCCGTGTTGTATTTGAGTGGAGTCAGTTCTCCTCTCAACACCTGCAGAGCTTCTAGAACCTTCCCATCCTCCAAATACTCCAGATACTTCTGCTGCAGCAACAGAAACTTCATCCGCTAAAAACAGAGAGAGAACATGAGTAACTTAATCATTAGCAAACAGTTATCAAGCAGTTTAGGTACTAGCTGATAATGACAATGAACCTCATATACAATATATGTGCATCTAACTCTGTGGTAGCAGATCTTGACGTTTATTTATGCTGGTAGACGTAACTAAACAATTACGTGCATTTTTCAAGATTCAACACAATAATTACAATTAGTAACACAAAAATGGCCTACAAATTAATATGATACTCAGGTTCTCTTTGTTCCAAAACACAGTGTAAATGGAATATGGACTCAGACCCAGGAGCTACTAAAATGGAGCAAAATAAGTCCACTTTAGGGATGAAGGACAGTGTGAATGAAAAGAGAATTGGGTTCATTTTATTCTTGTTCATCTTATCACACTTATTGATGTGTTTAAAGGGGTCCGAATTGGTTTCCTTAAAGTTGAAAAAATCAGCAGTGGTCTTACCACAAGAGCATTGGGTGAATGCATTAATGCTTTCAGCTCATTGAGGTCGTTTTCAGCCTGTGTGCCACAGAGAAACAAAGTGTCAGCATTTTGCACAAATAAAATGATCCATAGCRCATTCACACCCTTTCTGCCTTTATAGACTTTAATCAAGAGAAAAGATGTAAAACTGATATTATTTGGTTTGGTTAAAACAAAGGATTAAATTAAATAAAGCTGACCTATAATATTTATTCCACACTTACTGTCTAATACTGTGACATTTAGACAACAAAATATTAAAGCAGCATTTACATGAAAAAAAGATTAAAAGCACAGTTAATAAGCAAAACACTCCCTGAAAAACGTTTGTTAAGTTTAAGGGATAAAACAATAGACTGTTAAAAATAAGAAGCATTTGGACACATTGTAGTTATGTGTCCAAATGCCAAAAAAAATAAAATGTTCAAAGGTTTTTCCTTCAACACAATGTGCAAACTGTTTCTACACAAGGTTCCTTGAGTTTAGCTACTGCCTTCATAATACAATAATCTCAAATAGCCCCTGATGTCTGTCCTATTGAAATGACTTATAACACAACATTTCTGCTACACAAAGCACCCTAAGAACGCTCATGAGTTTCTGGTTGATGTCTTGGCACAGGAGGGAACAGGTTTAGTCGAGCACTGTCTCAAAATACAACATCACTGAATAGTTCTAACTTCCTATTTGAACAGCTTCCAAAACACATTAGGTCAAAATTATTAGTACATTTTCAGCTGGCTTTTTTTTAAGCATGACTGTGCAGTGAAGTGGATAAATGAGAATCTGAAACCTTTTGAAATGACAACTGCTGCAGAAATAGGGCATCCCGTTCAGAAAAAAAAACACTTGTGGTTAGAGAATTTATTTCTGCTTACGACATCCTACAAAAATGTTCAGAGCAAAACTTTTTTAGTAAAGCCGTGGTCTCCATAAGTATTTACCCACAAGTTCTCTCTTCATGCAGGATCAGAACAGAAATCACAGTTTTGGAACAATAATTATTGTAATGTTATCACAATTTATCTACCATTGTGTTGTTCTAAACTCATATGACTTTCTTTCTTGGAACACAAAACAAAATGTTAAAGAATTTTTGCAATAAAATTTGCACAACAAAAGCAGTTAGTGACCAAAGGCTGCCAAGCACAAAAAACAGAACACAAAAATAAGCAACTTGTATGCTATATTTCAAGCCTTGTAAAGCCATACTGATGTAGATTTTAGTCCAGTTTGGGGCTAAAACAGTCTTGTGTGAGTTCACTTTCAATGTACGGACAAGTGTAACCAGAACATTCAGTCTTAATCAGAAACCAAATCACTTTGTTGCTTCAACAAATACATAAGCAGACAGTGGATAAAGAGCCACACTGTGTACACATAATACACACATAATATTATATGCGATACAGAGATTACAAACAACACACTACAGATGTTACCAACATGCTGATTCTAGACCAGTGCAAAGGCTTTAGAAGGTCAAAGTTCATGCTCTGTAGCATCTTCTAACATCTCCTTTTGTGTTATATAGAAAAGAATAAAGAAAGTCTTACAGAATTAGAATGACATGAGAGTTAATGAACCATCACAGAATCTTCAGTGTTTTAAGTGTGTCGCTGACCCCTCACTTAAACACAAATACATGACCTTTGACCCATATTCTACCCATCCTCTGTACAATCCCACTTAATGTTTGTCCTGCTCTGTAAATAAGCCTCTTTCCTGACCCAGAACTCATGTGACATACGTGATCAGTGAATGAGGGATCTTACCTTGTCCCATTCTCCTTCCATAACATGATTTCGGAACTTCGTAGCTGACGGATGCTCCAGTCTACAGCCCGATTCCTGCATTAATAGGTCCACAGTCTGACTACATAAAACAAACAGGGTGTATGACATTAGAGTGACACACACAAGCAGAGCCACAGATTTCCAGCAGGTCTTTGTTTTGGTTCTACGGTTCATGCTGGAACACGTTTCTTTAATGTCATCTGATGGTTCTCCAGGAACAAAGGGGTGATTTTATACTTCACAGATTTCAGTGCCTTACGATCTCAAATAATAATTCTGTTTTAAAACTCAGGGAATTGAAGCTAAAGAAAAGATGGTGGCTAACACACCACTGGAGGTCCTGATATGTGAAATGGAGAGATCTGCATTGTTCAGACACTGTTGCACTTTCTACATTTAGAATATTTACTGACAATCTCAACAAACACGTTAAAAGGAATCTTGACCATGTAAATTATATAACGTGATACAGACAGATGAGACCGATCTGGAAAAGTGTGAAAATGTTGTTCTGTTACTGAATGCAGGGTCTCTACAGAATGACGTCATTCTATGATTACAAAAGAGAGAGAGAGAGAAAGAGAGAGAGACAGTGTGTGTGTGAGGGGGAGGGGGCGAATGTTTTCAGTTTTCTTCATGTTTTTGTCGTATTTCAGTTCTTTGTCAGAATCGGATCTGGATTCTGATTATTCGGGATTTGTGTTTTTAGTGTGAATCTGACTCGCAGCTGATGGCTTTAGCAGATCTCCACTAAAATTAGATTCCAGCTTCGATTCTAATGTAAACCAGCTGCTACACACACACACACACAAACGCATTCCAAAGCCGCCATTAAACCACAAATACACAATCTCATGATTTATATGCTCCATATGTGTCTGATCCGCACACGACACGTTTAAACACGAGGGATCGATTAGACGGCAAAATCAATTCACCTGTCATGACAAAAACAGCCCACATTGCCATTACCAAATACGTATTTCGGGCCTGACAAACACACATACAGCTGTCACCTCAAATCACTCGCTTTTTTTGTGTTATGACAGTCTGTTTGATATTCTGGGTTTTGAACACGTATTGTTTTAAAGTAATATATAACTGAATGCGACTATTCACAACAATGGTAGATTTGACGCCACTGACAGCCAGGACTGAAATCAACAAGGCTTAAAGACAGCAAAGCGAGTTCAGTTTTATTCCCCATTATTAAAACACTTACTTTAATCCTAACCCGTGTAAATGCTGTCCGATGAGGCGGATGACATCCTCCTCCGACTGAGACAGCCGCTTTTTCTTTTTCAGGGAACCCGAACTCGTCCCGGAGGCCCCCGAACCAGAGCCCGCTCCACTCTGCGCCCCGCTGGGGTTCACATTGCTCTGGAGCCCGTTGGCGTGTCCGGCGGTGGAAGACTCTCCGTTCTGGGTGTTGCTCGGGTGGTTCTGTTCCTGTCCGGTTCCGTTCGACTGCATGTTGTGGCCGGTTCGGCTGAGGTGGGTCGCTGACAAAAGGCCTGCTGAAGCCTCGGGCTCTCCTGCTCCCTCCGCCGCCGAGGCTCGGTGCTTCTTCCGCGGGGGCGGCGACGCTCCGCCGGTGTCCGAGTCGGAGGAGGAGGAAGCGGAGGCCAGAGTTTCCTCGCCGAGAGCGGCCGTAGTTAGAAGCCGGTGAAGCCCGGAGGAGGGAAACAGGCGTCGGGCTTCCGCGGTCCAGAGCGCGTTCAGTGCGAGCGTCGTTCGTGTTGTTGTTGTTGCTCTCTAAACAGCTGCTGCTCTAATGGCGTCCAGACGCTCTGACGTCACCGGACATTGCCCCGTCCCTCACTTCCGGACGGCGGTCCCGTCAACAGGGGACGCAAAACAAAAACTTACTATAACTAAATTTAGAATAGACACTAAACATTTAACTTTAACTAACATTTAACTAATTCTCTCTCTTTAAACTGTCTAGTATTCAGTGTCCATAAGTCTAAAGTTGTTTACCTTCAAAACAGAACTTTAACTACACAGGGCTTGTTACCTTAAAATGTCATATATTTGTATAGGCTATATGTTGTCTGGCCAATATGGTTAAAACCGAACAACAAGGTGTTAAGAGTTAAAAAAAATTTGCTGTCGTTTTGTTTGTTTGTTTTTAGTTATTTATTCCCCCCAATAAAGAGAGTTAAGACATCAGAGGTTTTTGAGAGTGTATATCCACATGTACACATGGGGGCAGCAAACTCAGTGATTTGAGCATGTTTTTAATAGAATGTGTCTTGTAGGACTTGCGATTCCTTTATGATCTTAACCAACAAATAAACACGAGGCTGAAATGTACATATACCTAAAGTATGATTATTATGATACAACATTTTTGTCTTTCTTTCCTTCCCGCCTTTTAATGTCTGTATACCATTTTCATATACATATATAGTTTCATATATAAGCGTTTGCACACAGAATATGGTTCTGTGGATGTTAAAGGTTCCTCGTAGAACCAAACAGCCCGACAAAAAAAAACTTTCAGGCACCTTTATTTTTAGGCGTGCACACTGTAAAACGTGGTAATGCTGGTGACCTGAACATTAAAAATAACTTTTGTTGGTGTAACCACATATAGTCCAGTTCATTCAGTCGTATTCAATCCTATTTTTGTCTTAAATAAACTCAGCTACAATAATTTTGATGTTACCACATGATGCATATCATTTATTACAGTTTAATTTACTGATGAGTTGTGACTTGGTACTTTAAAAACTCTGAACAGATTGGGCATTTATTAAGAAAACAAAACAAACTGTGTATTCTCAAAGTAAATATTTTCATGCATGATATATATATATATATATAACCCACAAAAAAACATGCAGTGACAGTGACGTTTTACAAGTCCATTTTGCTTAAGAAATGCATCTGTAAATGATACACATTTTTATTTTGTTTTTTAAAATGTGATCTTAGATGATCACAGATACAGATTTTCTCTCCTACACATTTAACACAGCAGTTCTTGGCACCTTTAGAATATATAGGGTTTAGAATAGAAATAATTAGCTAAAATTGCAAGTATAAAGTACATTCAGAATGTTTGACCAATTAAACATCTTATAGAAAAAACATTCGCACACAATATCTGTGAAAAGGATACATTATCAACATCATGTTCCTAGAGTCTAGTCCAGTCAATTCATAAACATTTCACAGAAATAGAATACATGGTCGTATAAATCTGTAGACTGACATCTAATGGAATTTAAATCAAAAACATTCATCGTGTCATTTTCATGCACCTTAGACATTACAAATAGAAATTGCTCGCAATTTTACAGATATGTTACTTAAAGGATTGCATTCATTTTGTTTCAAGAGCAGGGCTTGTTTTTTAGACAAATAGAATAGTACAAAAACGATGTCAAAATATTATTGTCACCAAAATCGTTACATTAGGGGGCTTTTGTTTAATTTCTCTAATAGTCGTTACCCAGTAGTCGATTTTAAGATAGCTGCAAAGCCCGTTGATGACTGTTTTCGTCGTTTATGACTCCACCAAAGTTCATTGACTGCCGTTCACGGGCGGATTCCGTGCGGAGCTCTGGCGGCCTCTGGCGGTCAGAGCGGGTAGTGCGGCACGCTGATGTGCTGGTGGAACGCGCCATGGTGCGCGCCGTACAGCAGCTCCGTGGACGCACCGCTCAGGCCCGTGCACAGCGGCTCGTGGTTGCTCAGGACCGTGGACAGATATTTGGCCTCTTCCGTGAGTCTCTTCACCTCTTTCCTGAGTGCAGCATTTTCTTTCTCCAAGTTTTCACTCTCCTGAAACACAGAACCACAAACCATTACCATGAGTGTTAAGATATAATATAAAATATCAGATCAGTTTTATTTGTAAAAAGCATTTCTTTCACTACACGTCAAGGCAGCTTCACAAAAAATAAAACGTTACACCCACTGAGCATGCAAAGAAAAACCCCAAACAAATCTAAGATGCTTAAGCAGATGAAGAACTCAGAAGGAACTCAGGAGGAACCAAGAATGAACTACAGGATCTTCCCCTGACAGTCACACCTTTGGTATTTCAAGAGAAGAGCAAATATGGACAAATATTTATAATAATGAGTTATAAATAAATATGTATGTATGGACAACTCTTTCTAAAACACAGAAAGTTTATTTTTCAGCGACAGTCAGCCTGACAACAATGTTTACCCGCTGTATTGTATATTATTTGGCCATTATTTACACGGTTAAGAGACTCGTGATGGTTCCCGCTCAAAGACATCACCGGTCAGCTTTAGCGCTACTAGCTGCTCCGCTGCCTTCCAGTCACTTTGGGGTAAAACCCCGTCTGACAGCGTCATCCAACTTTATCTGCCCACGGTCATTGGCGACACCTTACCAGAAATGACAGCTGAACACTCCCCTTGACGGCCCACGTTTCTCAGGCAGGCCTCAACGAAAAACAGCATGAGAAGACACTACAGGAAACATGTCATACGCAGGGAAATTTCAGCTTCCTGTTTATCAAGCATAGCCGCGGAGAGCGAAACCGCTTATTACACTCACACAGTAAAGCAAACAGCCTCCTATTCAGCCGGTGTTTAACAAACTACAACAGCAAATCATAGACCATATTTATTGTCAACATCAGGCTGGTTAGGATTGCCCAGTGTTTTATAACAGTGTTTTATCAACAGTGACTAAAGTAGATGTTTAATCATTAGGTGCTCAATCAGTTTATCTATCACATTGGTTGTCAAACTCTGGTCAGCGGACCAATGGTGGTCCATGAAGGACTCCAAGTTCTGGAGTTGATTGGCTGATGTAAATAAATGAAAAATGACAAATCGACTAAATTAGTCTTTCTAGTAAAGAATGCATTAACATTAATTTTACTATAAATAGTTTTTGTGTCTCGTTTTAACAACGTAACTGACAGTTTCACGTCAATGAGTGTTCAGCCTATATCACAAAAGCTAAAAGGATAATGAATAAGTGTTGGGTGGTCCACAATTGTTTGTTTTATTGTTAAAGTTAACTTTCACTGTAAAATGTTTAAGAAACTCTGAGATATTTGAACACTAACAACCTTTTAATGTCTAGTGACGTGTGACCTATATGTACATTTCTCAAAAGCTGTACAACATTGATATGTGGTTCCTGGTAAGTCGTGTGTGGCTGTCGGGGGAGAACATCTCCCACTTTGTGTTTAACCAGTTGAATTCAGGGGAAGTCAGATGAGGTCAGTGCGTGTGTGTTATCAGATAACTAATAATACTCAGAAGAATTGCTGGGGAAATGTGAGAAACAGCATCAGGGTCAACCTGCTAATCAAATCTCTCTCTTCCTGTGAAAAAATAACTTTCTCTGTAAAGTCAGACTAGACCTCATTCTTAAGAAAAAGAACTCGTTCAAGTAGATTCACTCTGATATTGTTTAAAAGGGACAGTCTATTCAAAACTGTTTTATTTCTGCATTATTCAAAACCTTAACGTTAGAGTGTATGTAAAGAATCAGAGGTCTTTTTCTTATAATGATAGTTTCTAGCAAATAATCTTCCAAAAAGCATCAATGCATTACTATATAAGTTGAGCATATAGGCTGTGCACTGTATTCAAAGTCTTTTGAAGCTAAAATAACAGACTTAAATGTAGCTCTCTGTTCAGATCTTATTTGCACATGTGCATATTAAAAGTGGCATGTGGGAGCTGTTATGGACAGCTACTGAATGGCTACAGAAGTCTCATGACTCATATGGACGATTGCTATGGTGCTTTTTTGGAGTGTGGCAGTCCCTCTCTACATTCACGTTCATTGAATGGAAAACAGCGGCTCAGACATTCTGCTTAATATCGCTTTTCGTGTTCTGAATGAGAAATAAATGACACAAGGCCTTTACTGGGTATTCTGTCTGTTGTGATGACCACTGCGTGTCGTGGTGAGAGAGTGAGGAGCAAACCTTCAAAAGGAGTGAAAGGACATGAGTAATATCACAGGGTAACACCCATAAAACACACACACACACACACACACACACACACAGATGCTGAATGAAAGTGTTAAAGTTTTCTCTTTGAGTAAGGGTCGAATGAAAAGGAAACGGTTTGAGACTGTTAGACAGGCGTGTGCTCGAAGTTCAGACCGATGTCTGGTCCGCATTTCACATGGAAAGAGAAAAATCACAATTTTCTGACAGAAAACAAGTGGTGCAAAAAGGAAGGTTGTTGTTTTGTTCTTGATAAGATACAGAGAGAATTTACGAGGCGCGCGGTTGTTCGATTCAGCTGAGCGTTTCACCCACGCTGCGTAATTAATGCCAGAATCTGAAGCAAACAAGACCAGAGCCACAACAAGTGTGAAGCACGACAGAAGCCGTGACGCATCACCACATGGTCAGTTCGGCTTCATGTAAATACAGTCAGAGGAGAGCAGAATTAAGCCTGTGACACAGCTGGACTCACTCCTGCTACATGCTTTTTGTCTTTAAGGCTTTGTTTGTTTTCGTTTTATTCCAATATTTTATGTAAAGTTTTGCTTCGGTTGCTTATCAACAAAAATAGCGTTTCTGTTTGCGCCTGCTGACCGTGAGACGTCGATATTTGTAAGCCAAGTTGCGCTAAACACTGACAGTTCGCAAAACACATGAATTGGGACCTTCAGCCAGTTAGTCAGGGGTGATGAAAGCAGTCTCACCAGATGTAGATTGTCAGCTTTCTGAGTTTGTCTCATCCGGCTTCTCTGAGCCGCGATACGATTCTTTTCTCTCCTCATCACCTTCCTCACGTCATCCGTGGAGCCCTGAAAATCAGCACACAAGAGTTCAAGTCATCAGGAAAAACTAAATGGAAATACGGCATTCGCAACTTGTAATTATTAATGTTGTAACCTTTATTAATTAAATGATCTGGGCATGTTATACATGCTACAGGAGAATGAGTTATTCACTCACGCACAATGAGTTTATATATATATGTGGATTTCATTGTAACCTAAATGGAGTTCATAAGAAACAAAAAGCAAGAAAGATTATATTTCTTCCACAGATTTTTTTATTCTAGTAGTTTGGTTCAAAGGTCACATGACTGTTCACATGTATGGTAGGTAAAGGTGTGACATTTTCACAGATGGAGGGCAAACATTTCCCACAGCCCCAGCACCCGCAGCTGAGTGAGTAATGACGTTTACTAAACCCACAAGAATCAGACTGACTTTTTCCAAATGACAAATTCCCCACAATAAGAGACCCTCCAAAAGAGAGAGTCTGGGTGTGTGGGTGCACACGAACACAACGTTTATCAGTTCTGTCCTTACTATGTTGTTGAATTCAGATTCAAGAAACCTGTTCTGACTTCTGTTGCCATTCAGACACACAGAAGTTCCTGAGTTCTTGTTTTAACCCGAAATGACCCTGTTCATAAAACTTGTAAGTTTGGTAGGTACCAGCAAGAGTTTTCAGGTGTTGTACCTCAAAAGTATTTACAATTCAATCAGTTCCTCTCAGCTCATGCAGACGAGCTAGAAGATTGACCACAGGTGTTTCACTAGCTTTTAACAGCCAGGAAATGCCACAATGCTGGGTATTAATTTAGTACAGTAGGTCCTACTGTACTGTTTATCTGTTGCTTACTGTCGCTATCATTTGACACCAAATACCTAACCAGTTTTGCTTGAAAATTATGATTGTGTCTTTAAAATACATGCCACTTGTTTTAAATACAATGACATTTACAGGTGGTTAAGGAGCCAAATGCTATCTTATAAATAATATAATATCTCAGATCCAGTGAGGTTGGAGAGGATGTGGAGACGGTTGCAGTCAGATCACCTTAAATGATCCGGTCTTGTGCCACCTTAACGGCACTTTCACATTTACTAACATTTCGACTCACTCTGTAGAACGTCTGACTATCTTATGTTGAATATTTTCAAATCTCTTCAAAGCAATTTAGGGTTCTAGTAACATCAATGGGGTCAGTAATGCTACCATACAACTCCTGCCTTAAGACTTATGCACTCTGCAGCATCAGAAACCCTCACACACTTACAGACAAGTGCCAAAGTACATAGATGCATGCAGAAACGCATGCAGAAACGCATGCAGAAACGCATGCAGAAATGCATGTACTCTCGCATATTAGTTATATAGAAAGCATTTGACATTTCTGTAAGGCCCACATTACAGTAAGTCAAATTAAGAACATTGAACGTTTCGTTTATAATGTCAAATGCAACTTTATATATTAGTTTTGCAAATTTGCTGTTATGTTGCCTCTGGTTGTATTACATGCATGTTGCAAGATGCATTTCAACTTATATATTTCAACTTTTAATATTGCAGCATTCACCATATATTTAAAATTGATTCACAATAATGTATATATGCTACACTTTTATGAATATGATCAATTACAGTTATGATTGTGGTTGTAATTATAAATATGATTATTATATCTAACCATTATGATTATTATTAATTAACATTAAATCATGTTGTAGATGGATTTCCCGAGGGTTGGTAACGTGTGTGTGTATGTGGATGCAGACACAGTATCTACTGGTGCTAGTTGCCGGTTCTGGATGTTTCTCTTACCTGTTTATTGCCTGGTGAGGGGGATTTAGTGTAGCTGGTGTCGCTATTGTCAGAACCCTGAGCCATACCACTTCAGTCCCCGTGAAACTTTGACCTCCTTCAGCGTCTGTCTTTTGCTGGTGTCTCTCTCTCTCTCTCGCTCTCTCTCTCTTTGTCTCAGGGTGAGTTGGAGCACATGTGCTCTGAGGAGAGATGTGATCTGTTCACGGTCCGCTGACGAATTGGCGACTGCAGTTCACACTCTTTCTTGCTGGGCTCTGCTTGCTTGTTCTCTCTCTCTTTCTCTCTCTCTCTCTCTCGCTCACACTACCTAATTAGCGATGTGTGATGTGGTCTTAGATAGAAAACCTCTACTGCACTAGACTGGAAGTCACATGCTTCCTGGAAACTTTGCATAAAGCCTCGTATTCGTAGCAGAGCTGATGAACCCTCAGAAACAGGCCAGAGCATCACTGCATACTTTCTCCAAATAGAAGCGTTTTTAAAATGTTTGCAACTCTTAAAGGAATCACTTAAAAATGGCTGAATGTCAAGTGCTTTAGATGCCCAAATCTGACCCCCAAATATAAAGAACCTTATGTGAGGGACCCCATTCTTACATTAAATTCATCTATATACATTTATGTATAAAGAAACATTCAAACTGTGATAGATAAACAGTGTGAGATTATAAAGGTGGCATATTGTTTCCAAACTTAAATGATTGGCTACATTTTTAATTAAAATGTGTTTGTACTGCAGCAACTTTCATCATAAATCTTGTGTTTTAGTAGATTTACACACTGCTATACATTGTCTTACAGCCCCAGAGAGTGAGATAAAGGGGCTGTAATGAGAGAAAAGTTACTAGAAAGATACAAAGCAAATATTAACAATTCTGGAAAGGATGTATGCAGAAAGAAAGACAAGATAAACACTTAAAAATGAAAAAGTAATCATGTTTTGTAGACTTCACAATTTTTGCTTTGTCTTCATTTCTCAGAAATGTTCTTGGGACCCCTTAGAACTCTCTGGGGGACCCTGGATCTCGGTTTATAAAAGCCCCTGTTTCAAAGTAGAGTTGGGTGATATGATTTTACCAAACTAAATACACAAACCTTGCTTGTTGACAAAACTCCTGACTCACAGCCGAGAGCTCAATGCAATTACTATTAATACATCAGACAAATAAATATTCATATACTC
>JAZGTK010010116.1:0-16659 GCA_036877625.1 Ambastaia sidthimunki | reverse complement strand
TGATCTTCTCTGCCTCCTCTATAGCTCCACACAGAGCAGATGAGCGCAGAGACGCCAGATCGCTCTCCAGAGCCTGCTCACGACTCTCCTAAATACATAAAAAAAACAAGAAGATGCATTTAAAGACCTCAGCAAATAAGATGCATCATTACTTTTAGCTTTGACATCATTTGTATGCTTGTACGACAAAATTTATCTATAGCAAACACAAGTTTTGTCACTGCATTTGTAGCACTACCTTCTCATTGAGTTGGTTCTGCAGGGCCTCTGCGGCTTTCACACCACTCTCCCTCTCATTGGTCAAACAGCTCTGTACACGCTCTAACTCCGCCCCCAAACCTGCCAGCTCTGTCTCCTTCTGAGAAAGTGTCTCCATAAGCCCCGCCTTCTCAGCCTCTAGAGCAGTAAGCTGAGTACTGAGCTGCTCACGTGACTACAGAGAGCAAGAATTTAGACAGTGACCTTTAACCTTTTGAATTACGAGACATGTAACAATAACAATGTATATTACTAGATGGTTTGCTTAACTGCCCATGTCTAAACAAGGCGCCCCCACTCCAAGCTTCTGTTTTTTTGGTACGTAAATATGGCTTATTTAATGACATATTTAATGCAAAAATGTGTATTTTTCATATCCAGAGCATAATGTGGCTTGTCAGTACAGCACATTAAAAGGGAAACCAATAGATTTAGGAGTTTTGACTTTAGTTGAGTCAGCTTTTAAAGGTAACGGTGGGTGTTGTGCAGGTAACAGAAGGAAGTGGGGTGGAGAACTTGTGGGGGGTTGTTGACATGTTAACTCCCACGTGCAGTCTGGGCACATCACGCAGGTAATTCAACCTCACATGCTAACACAGAGTCATCACGCCCACCTGCTCTTTGACTAACAGCACAGACAGATACATGGATCCTGTGGTGGGTTAGTGAAAGAGAGAGGAGTGTAGTGACATCTTATCTTGACTAGAGGTAAAGCAGACGTTGAAAGTAAAATATTTTGTGAAATGACAAAATCAGCCATTCAGGTCGCATTAGATATTTATTTTATTTTTTTTACTAAAATTCTGAACTAATGTTTCTATGAGTGAGGCTACACTATCAAAAACAGGAACATCAAAATAGAATTATGCTGTACTATTTGTCGGCACCACTGGACAACACAAAAAAACTCAAAAATACTAAATTAAGACATTTAAAAGAAATTTTTAAACATGCTGAAATGAGTTTTATTTAAAAAAAATTATCTTTGCTCAAAAATACTTTTCCACAACTCTTTAAATACTATTAACTCCACTGACTATTTCAGCCCTGGAAAGCAACAATTTCCCAGGTTTTCTGTGATCATGGGAACCCTAAGATTACCACAGAAGACATATGATTTAGCTTGACCCTTGACACATCGCACTGCTTCTAATTTAAACAACGTATGAAAGGCAGATCAGAGATATGGAGTGTGAGCCAAAGGAAGGCCAGAGGGCAACAAACCCACCTGTTGGGAGGAAGTAACAGTGTTTTTGAGGGCCTCTAGTTCTGTTCTGCTGGATATGAGCTCAGCTTGCAGAGCTTGAAGCTGCTCTAACTGAACTTTCTCCTGCTCATGCACACACACACACACCCACACAAAACAAGGAAAGTTTGAGTCAAGCGGTCTACAGATACACGGGTCAGAGGAAGTGTAATACGTGGTTGGTGTTAAGTGTCTGACCTGCTGACTCACGGATTCCTGGGCTGCTTTCAATCTGTCCTGCATCTCCTTCTTCACGTTCTCTACCTCATCCTGCGCAGCACGGGCCACCGTCATCTGGCGCGTCACCTCTGCGTTCTGGGAAACACAAACGGACATGGTGTTTAGTACAGTGCAGTACAGAGCCAAGAATCTTGGCTGACCCATTTCCGCTCACAAGGATGCGGCCCCCGCTGATGGACACCTCTGTGACACGATCAAAGTGAGCGTGATGCTAGCTTCCAAGTGTGGCAGAGGGAGATCTGGCCAAGTTTCATCTCTATGAGAAATGGAGGAGTCAGCAGGGGCGGAAGCCTGGCGGAGGAGCTGAACTGCCTGCAGGTTTGCAGAAATGCCTGAGGCTGGAGTTTAAAGTCGACATGGAACTGCATTTGCAAACCTTGTTGATATATTCCAGTGTTGCATATTTAATGCATATTTTTAGTAAGTTTATGTGATCAGAATGGTAGTATCAGGAAGTCAATTTACCTTCCTCAGCAGATCGGCATGGCTCTGGACCAGCTCTGTGTATTTCTCCTTTAGCTTGGTGTAGCGCTGTTCATTTGCCAGGGCTTTTCCTACACAAGAAACACACATACCACAAAATGTATTCATTAATGTGTCATTATTGCACCATTAGTTAACAGACCAAACTGGAAAAGCAATTACTGTATTCAAACAGGATTCTTCAACACTTCCATCTGCCATTGTTCGAACCTCAAAATCACACCATTGGTTAAGCCAATGTTAGGATGCTCAAATAAACAGTGCAATGTTTTGGTAACACCACAAAACCACAACATTAAAACTTCAAAAAAAATTAACCAATGAATGGCTTGCTTACGGTGGATTTAGCATAATGAGCTAGTGTAGAAGTACTTTACAATGAAGACCAGAGGATCTCAAGCTCTTTTGTGTCCTCATAAACCACATATTCTAGTACACACACACACCATTACAACACTGAGTGTCCCAGCACAGGACAGATCTGTGTTTGCAAGTTATTGAATTGCCCTGTATTAGTCTAGAATTGGTGGCTTGTGTGGATTGGGGCTCCTCACGGCAGTGCTCCTCAGCCTCAGGGAAGAGCCAGTCTGTCTAATAAACATCCATCTCTGTCATCCATTTGCACACAATCGACTCTTCAACATCCTATAACCCAGTGTTCAGCAGCACTGAAGGTTCAGCCCACAAAATATTCTGCATCTATTAAATGGTAACTTTTGAAAGCGTAACCCGCTGTTTTGAAACAACAGGCGAGGCAAACCAGTCAGTGTAAATAAATCTAAGGGGAAGGAAAAGCTTGTAAAAAACACAATACAAGAGGAAAGTCTGTTTTTTGATGTACAAAGGAGGAAGAGAGTAATAATTTGTGTTTGTAGCCCTAAATTTCGGCGGTCAGTGAAAGAATTTTGTGGACATAATATAAGCAAGACTTTTTAGACAATGAGATTCAGTTTCCATTAGGTGCTTGTTACATTATATGTGTGTATAACATATATATATATATATATGTATGTATGTACATACATATATATATGTTATATAAATGCAACACGACAGTGCAAGACAAAAGCTCTTACTCTCGATTTCGCTCAGGCTGCGTTGCTCTTTCTCTGTGTCCTCTTTGACCCTGCGCAGGTCATCTAGCTCCGCCCTCAGGAACTCGCTCTCTCCCAGGGCCTGCTGCTTTAGGTGAGTCTGCTCCTCTAGCTCCGCCTCCAGCTCGTTTACACGACCCCGTAGCGCTTGACAAAGACGCCCACTCTGATAAGGGCCAAAAGAACAGTTACTCAAGAGTATTTCTTTCCTCCATGCTTAAAATATGCCATGGTTTCCTACAGTATTGCAAACTGTAGAAATTATTTTAGCAGAAAATTCAAACAAATTTATTACAATAGCGAAGAAATATACTTTATTATTATTGTGACTACTACGGCTGTTAAATACGTAATTTCTAATTAGTTTTTGATCATAATTTTTTTACAGCAAAAACTACAGTTCATTTTATAAACACTATAGGTTACTAATTTAACAATGATTAACCTGTGGTTTAACTTAAAACAACACAGTTAAACTAATGCAACAAGTTAATGACTATGTGACATTTTCATTCGGGGAGTTAACTAAATTTGACCAAAAACATTGTCAAACATGTTTTGCATTCAGCCCACGATTTTTTCTGTTTATTTCCTGTTTATTCTTTTATTTTCACTTCTCTTCTGCTGTATCTGTATGTTCTCACCTCCAGTCTGAAAGACTCCAGTTCCTCTTTCAGGGCCTGTAGCTCAGCTGAGAGCTGCTCAATCAAACGGTCTCTGATGAGAGATACAAGCACGGCTCTTAAAACTAATGCAAACTGTGTCTTTAGTTCAAAAGAGAAACTGATGGCACAGTTAAAGATTATTCTATAATGCGAGTTATGATCTTACTTCTCGTCTTTGCGCATGCCGTTCTGACTGTTGAAGTTAAACGGGTCTGTTGTGGCAGATGTGCCGAAGAGGTCATCGAATTTAGTATCTACAGCGCCCTGATGGAAATCAAGCACAATGAGGAGAGTTCCTGCCTTTACACAGTTAACAACAGGAATACACAATACTGTAATAATTACAGACACATTATGACCGATAAATAGCTAATATTGTAAATCTATACTACTTTGCAAGAAACAAAATGAATATGAATAGCTTTGAAGGTGTCATAAATTATCATTTTTAAAACGTGCTATAGAAAAAATTATACTTTAGAAACCGATAAAGAACTCTAAATGATTTCTGTTTAGAAAAAAATGTAAATAGTCTTAAACAGGTGCAAATAATATAACCTGATATAGATACAAACAAACGAGCATTTAAAAAACAACAACTCTAACATCATAACCGACATTGCCACAAATTTAAAGTATTTGTAGTACAAGAGAGCAACAGTATGTATAAAATACATATATTATGTATTATGTATTATATGTATTGTGAGTTGGTAGTGTGTGGTACCAGTAAGGGCGGGATGTCTGTGTCCACCAGATCTTCAGTCTCCACCACATGTTCAGTCTCAGGAGACGAGGCCTCCGCTGGAATCACAACCACTGGACTGATGTGCTCAGAGAGGGCCGATGCCCGCAGGAAGTTAGGAGGATTCTGAGGAGACATCCAGACGTGTCAAAATAAAGAGCAAAACTTCAGGAAGAAGCTACTACTAGAAAACCGAGCAGGTGAGTATGCAAATAAAAGTGACATCATTTCTTTCCTGACTCGGGTCAGGCCTGCAGGTGTCTCACCTCAGGAAGTTGTGGGATCTGAATCAGCCGCTTGAAATACTGCAGGTTACTGGAGCGATAGAACAGACTCTTCAGTCTAGAAAGAAAGAGAGAGACAATGACAAAAGGGAGTGTCACTCAGTATTGTGTGAAGTGGTGTAAGTCATGTCAGCGGTTCTGATAGAAGAGGTTCAGAGGTTCAAACAGACAGACTCACTTTTTAAACTGCTCCTGGAAACGATCTCTGTGGCCCTGTAGAGTATCTGCTGGCAGACCTGGAGGACACAAGGACCGATGGATTAAGAGAACATCCATGATAATAATATGAAGCTTAAGAAAACAACCATCTGCTAAACCCCTGCAGTAACCATCACCTCTATTGTGTTTAAATGAATATTTCAATGAACGACAACTGAAGATACATCACATTTACCTGAAATAAAAATGCAAAATGTCTTTACTGATGACAATTATTTGTGAATGAGGGCATAACAAGGTTTTATCATTGTGTTCTTTTTGTAAAATTCATTTTAGAACATTCAAATACACAGAACATAACACTTCCATTAGACATTGTTTGTCCCAAATATGGTGGATGTCAACAACTGACAGTCAAAGGTAAGACTCTATGCAAATGTCTGTATTTACTGTTTAATGTCTCTCTGTGTGTGTGGGAGAGCAAAAGAGAGACAGAGAAAGAGACAGAGAGAGAGAGAGACAGAGAAAAAGAGAGAGACAGACACAGAGAGAGACAGAGAAAAACAGAGAGACAGAGAGAGAGAGATTGTTTGTGGACAGCAGGATGCTGGACTCACAGGAGTGAAGCTTGAAGAGCAGTTTGACTGTGTAGTCATACAGATGACTGCTGTCCAGAATGACCTGGATCAGAGGAGCCAGACGGCACTGACCCGCCGCAGTTACGGACACAGAACGAGACATATCCAGCGAGCTGAACACTGGAAAATACAAACAACATCCCGCATGATGTAAAACACAGACAGAAGACTACAGTACTGTTCTACAGGATTGTCTCTCGTACTCTAATAGACACACACACACACACACACACACTATCTGGAAGAAAATTATGTGAGAGGAACTGAGATCAGACTCGAACCTGCATTGTCTGCCTAACCACCAAGGCTCAATGTAACCTGAACATCATAGCCCTTACACAAATCATATCATGTTTCATGTTGTTTCATGTAAAACCCTTAAAAATAGTTTTTTATATGCTGTTTCATGGGCCTAGTACCTTTAGTATAACCTTCAGATAACTTAAATTCTCAAAGACAAGTTCTTTTATTTTACAAATGCCTTATTCACTTCATTCCTTTCAACATGCTCTTTTATCCAACCCATCTTTCTCATCACCCGCTCCCTCATTCACATTCATCTCCACACATCAGTCTCTCACACACCCCCCTTCATCTCATGCTCACTGATGCAGGCTCCTATGAGACTCAGTCTTCTCAGCACACAGAGGTGTGGTTTCCTGTACCAGGGAGTTGCTTTTGAGCCAACAACGATCATTAATGTCTCCCTAATGCTTCGGGCACAGGCATACTGACATCTAACAGTGTTGTGGGCAGATTTAGGCAGTTTTTGAGATTTAAATCTTACAGTTTAGCCACATCAGGACAACTTTCACTAATAGTGTAGAGTCACGTTTACGGTACTGACATATTTAGCTCTGTGTCACTGTTAAATGGTAAATTGTATAACCATATGTTGGTAACTTGATCTGGAAGTAGGGTATGATGTCATCAAGTGTTTGTTTGTGCCCCTTCGTCTCAAACCTACCGCCAAGGAAAAGATTCAATTCACACTCCAGATAATCAAACATCTCCACTGTCAGCTGGAAGCTGCACAATCGAAAAGAAACAAAACATTAATTTCCTTTTTAACAAATGCAAAAAGAAGGATTGTGTTGCAAAATTTAAACAAAAATCTATTCCACCTCAGAATAAATATCTTAATTTTTTTACCATACCCAAGACTGAAAACATCAAACCATCTAAGAAACAAAATACTCACAAATTATTGACATCATTCTCGCCTGCCTCATCAAGCTGTCTGTTTGACATCTGAAGGTTGCCAGGGAAACGAGGATTCTGGAGAGCAGGTGTGGGAAAACGTTATATTTGCATGAATTTAACAGAAAAACATTTTTTTGAACACTATAAACACAATTTTTTTCCTGTGTTAATTTCCAGTTGAAACAGAAAAGTGGGACAGGACATATGGAAGGTCTTCTCCTTTTGCTAAACATTTAAGTTCATTCAACATGTGTATCTGCTAAATGTTTGTACCCTCCCATATAGAAGATAATCAACTAAAAATCCCCAACGTTTTACCCATAAACACAAAATAACTGTGAACTCAAGAGGATTTAAAACAGAATCTACAAGGAGACAACAAGCAAAAGAAGATCAGAGAAGAACAGTTCCAAGATGAATGTTCTGCAGAGGTCTTCAAGGCCTCAGTCACTCACTTTGATGTGAAACTCCATTTTGGTGATGAGTAGTTTGAGGTAGATGCTGCACAGCTTCCCGTAGCCTTCGCTCAAATGACCCTTACAGGAGACACAGGAACATCATCAAAAGTAAATGCTGTCGTTGCTTTTCTAAAGCTGAAGAGGCAACTAATGAGGCTGTAGTTCATCAGCGGTATAACACAATTTAAAGCTGCAATCCGTAACTGCAATTAATTCATGACACTGAAAAAATCAATTATTCACAACAGTAAGTTCACTGTAGTGATTTATAATTTGAGCTGTCAGGTTCAATTTTGCGTGAAATGTTAGTTTAACTTTAAGGAAAGGTATGCAATTTCTGAGACGCAAACAATAGCAAGCTAGCTTTGAAAGTGTAAGATTACACAACTTGAAGAGTTGTGTTTCAAACAGAGATGGCGATAGAGAGGCAAAAGCTTTAGAGTGCAGCTTTAAAATCTGAGTCATCAGGGCACATAAAGGTCAGATGCGAGTTTGTGTGTTTTGTGTGTACACAATAGGACCAGCTGCAAATTTAGTAAATGAGCTCATTCTTTCACTTCCTGTTGCCTTCACCACTCATTGTGATATCATCACAGGAAGTGTTTTCCTTAAGTCTAATCCTGTAGCATATCATCAGCAAATACAACTACTGTCTTTCCAGTACACATGAAGTTCAACCAAGTATTTTTCACCTGACCCTTCCTGTTGACTTGTGAAACACAGCTGGCCTTGGCACAAAGCATGAGGAATGCTAACACTGCTCGCAAAGATGTTACAGTCGACATGTCAAAGTGGAATTGGGTGCTAGTTCATCCAAAATTTTTATAATTATCTGTCATCATTTACTCATTATTTCAGTCACGTGTTCCAGACGGAGTTTCTTCTCAGGAAAACAACAACGTTCTCAACATGAAGTAAATGCTTGAATATATGATGAGAGAATTTGAAGGTTCCTTTACGAATGTTAGCAGGGTCAAATTTAATTTCATGTTGACTTTAAAAGCAACGTATGGGCAGAGCACATAATATAAATGATGTTTGGTACTTATAACAAGCAAAGCTCTATACGGCTTCCTCCAGAGTGCCAAATACTAGCACGTCATCGTTAGCTAATTACAGATCATCTCTCTGCTGAAGATAGTGTGTCTGAGTCATGCACAGAATGTCAACTTATTCAGCTGTCAGTCAGCAGTAATGAAAATTGGCTTGCTGACTGACACTCCGACAGTTTCCACAATGAAATGGAAACTCTAGGGAGCTCAACAAGGCCAGATTCAATAAGACTTAGTTATATTGAGCGAACCTCCGTTTCAGTGTGAAATCATTCAAACCGGCTGACGTGAGATGTTCACGCGCTTACCCACATCCTGCTCATGTCGTTCAGGTCAGACTTGTGCCGCATGGAGTCTTTAATGACCTGTGAGAAAAAAGGAGAGGATTTGAGACGCTATCCCACAGAGGAATGCTTTAATGCTTAATGCATGCTGCGAAATGTATATGTGTGATTTTTATGATAACAAATCAATTATGGACAAATCTTTCTTCAAGTAGATTTTAAAGCAGCGCTGTAGAATTGTGTAAAATTAATTCGTTTAATATAGAGAGCTTATTTTGGGTATTGGACAATGGAAAATGAAACAATTCTGAAAGGACAAACAGATAAAATAAGAGACAGTGAGAGAGGTAGATGGATGTCAGTGTACTCACGTTTGGATGGCCATCTCTCAGCAGCTTGTGGAAGACGTGGCAAAATTTCCAGCAGAGCACCGCATTGCTGGAGAGGGGAAGGCGGTTGACAGCCAGCCAGAAGGTATGAGCCCCCTTCTCATGATGCGTGCCCAATATACAAGGTGAACACTGCAGTCAAGGAGAAAACTGGAAGGCACAGCTGTGAACTGTAAATCCAAATACTTCACAGGTGGCTTCACAAGTCCAACTCTGAGGTTCTGTTCACACCTGACATTAACATCCATCTCATTCATCCCACCACAAGTGGTCAGTCTAGACAGACTGCTGTTTATTTTACACCTGGTATTAAAATGAGTCTTAAACATCTATTGTTTGTTGAATATCACTGCACCACTGCAGCCATTACATGAATTCATGACTGCAAGTTGTGTTGAAACCTGTGTTATGCTATAACTGGTAGTGCCATTAACAACACAGAACTTCTTGCATAACCAACGCAATGTGTCCATGCAAGATATTATAAATTCTGCATTGCCTTTTCACTGATTACAGTATAAACGAGCCATTCGCACTACGCACTGGCACTGTGAGTCATAATGTACCGCTATTTAATTAAATCCATTCAACTGAATATTCATTAAATTATCTCCTTTTGTGTTCTGAAGTGGAAAGAAAATCATATTGGTTTAGAGCAATAAGAGTCAATTAACAGAGTGGTAATTTTTGGGTCAACTATGTCTTTACTGGGTCTGACCAACATATCGGTCTGGCCAATATATCAGTACCTACAACTTTGGTTTCTGTGCTAATCCACCTGCACCTTTAAAAGACAAACTCCAAAACTACCAAAGACTTCCTAAATCCAACATTCCGTGTTCTGAGTAACACACGAAAGGATATTCCTTGCATGCTTTTCTTTGACAGCAACCTCCTGTGTGTTGATGGCTTTGTTGATGCTCACTGCCTGTGGAGGAGAAAACAGGGAGAAGATGAAACCTTGTGTCCTTCATTCTGCTTTTCTGGAGACGTTCAAGATTAAGAACCGGCTCATGGCGGAGAAGTTTTCCTGTGCAACGAGGAAAACAGTGAGTGTGTGTTTGGTGGAGGCGTATTGAGAAACTTTAACCACTGCTGTGTAACAGCCACTGAATATAAATGAAGCTCAGCCTGAGTACTGCATGACAGGCAGCTTTACCTCAAAGACACTTTTAAGGCAGGGAACAATACTGCTTGAGCTCCTAATAGTTTATGATCCATTTGCTGACCGTATATTTGCGTGACTTTGAGAGCCCTGACAGAGATAAATCTAAGCGAGATATTGAGGAGACATTAGGCATCTGTTATCTGTATGTCATTTCCTCTCTCTGCTGTTCCTGCTTAGTCATAAATGCCAAATTACCATCAGTTCTAGGTAGGACAATTTTGTATCTTCAAAACGTAAACAGTGATCTTGTTTAAACATGCATCACACATTTAGCACGGTCAGCTGAACACAATGAACCTTTATCTGACTCTCCAGTACAGCACATGGTTGCATAAGCCTGAGGCGTGGCAGGTCGGTCAACCTTCTCAATCTTACTTCCCCTAAACATCTTTAGCTCTTTTCATTTAGAGAGACAAACACTTATAACCTAGTGAGCCTAATTAGGTAGTATTTTAAGGCATCACGGGCATGCTCCCAACACAAAGCCTGTTCAGGACCTTAAATTTGGACACATTCTTAGGCAGCATTGCATTTATCTTTACTAAAGAGAAAAATCCCAGAATGCAATGCAATGAGCTCAGTGAAAATATTCATTAACCTGGCTCAGGCCCCACAAATTCTAGTGGTGGCCCTGTTGGGGGGCCTCCAGGAACAGGGTTGAGAATTCCAGCTTTCATAAAGACCAACCCAACTGTGCTCTTACACTAAAAATGGCACCTATCCTTAACACTCCTTACCACACTCTTGTTCCAAGAACCAATGAAAATTCAGAACTAATAAAATAAACATGACTAAAATGGCCCATGAGCCATAAAGACTGTTAGGTGATTAGAACAAAATATGTAATTCAACAAATTTCCTGTTCACAAAGAGACAGGAAATAAAAATTTGAGTAAAGATATGATAAACAGCTACTGTGAAAGTTTAAGTGCTAGTGTAAGTAGTTGGACACACAGTTGTCCACACTGAGACTTGGTTGTCTGTATGAATTTGTTTTGCCAGCTGCCCAGGTCTCTTGGTGCTGTCTGGTGAATTTGTTGGTATACAGGTCTCATTATGTCTCTCAAGGAAGCTGATGACATGAATACAATCACTTAATAAAGTAAGAAAAAAGAACTAAGGTGAGAGTCATAGAAAGGGAGAGTTTGTAATCTCCACAGATGAGTCTCATAAAAATATGTCTAAGTCACATTTCCTCTAGTCTGCGATCTTTTACAAATTCGGTGATTATTTCACCTTCATTGTAGCTCCCACTACATTTTTAAACGTGACCTTTTCCTAGAGGGCTTACTAAAAACAACTCTGTGCTCATACTTCTGGAAACTGCATGAATTCAGCCAATCAGATTAGACCTTGCCAGACTGAGAAAGTACTTTCCAGTTTTGTGTTCAATACTCCTTCTGTGACTACACCCATAACAAAAAGAAAAGAACTGTAGGACAGTAATGAAAATCACCTTTTTGGACACAATGTGCTTTAAAGTAAGTACATATAAAATCCAGAGCACTACAGAAAAGAAAATGACATTTTTTTATTACGGTAATGATAATTGTGGTCGAGAGTGTGCGTAATTGTCATGGAAACAATATCACAATAAGAAACATTCATTGTGGAAAAAGAATTGTTGCTTTTTGCAAAATATAATCTTGTTTCTTTTTTGTGTAAAAAAAATATTTTTTGAGTAAAATTTGATTCCTTTTCACTGTGTCTGTTTAAATGACAGGAACAACTAAATCCTGGTGTTCAGCATTGCACAGCATTGTTTTCCTACATACAGACTCAAAAATGATGCAACTTCTAAGAACCGCTGTTATTTTTTCCTTTGAACTTCACAGAGCATAAACATTTCCAGCATTAGTATTTCAATGAAAGCTCTCAAACAGCTCATCATGCCATGAGTAGTTTATCCAAGCTCTCGTCCTCCAATCGCGTCAGCCCATTAGACGTTTAATTACCATGGCGCTGGCTGTTTCTGTATGAAGCTGACACAAGCTTGTTAAACAAAATGTATGTGACTGATGATGTGCAGACATCTGTGCTGGTAACCGTTCTGACAGCCGTACTGCACGTAGCTGCCAAACGCACAACATCAATCAGATCGATGGGATGGCAGACAGGAGTAATGCTCTACAGAGATTTTAAGGCCGGCTGTCCTCACGTGATCCCGTCTGCCTGGAGTAGAGTGTAAGGAAATAGAGCTCATATTGATTTGATGTTTTAACCCATGCTAATCCATAATTGTGGTGGAGGCTAAGATATTATGATAAATAACTAGTGATTCTTGCTTTCAACAAACCTCTAACTTTTGTGTATATACCTTAAAACATGCGGTTTATTACAGAGGTGTGATATTACTTTTCTAAGCTATTAAACTAATATTAAAAAAAGGACCTGGGCCATATTTAGGGACCAGAATATCATAGAGGCTAAGGGTGAGGTCCTTCAAAGTGGGCCACCTAGCAACCACAACCAAAAAACAGAGAACGGCACTCGCAACACTATTGTCATGAGTTCAATTCCCAGGAAACACCCATACTGTATACTTGACTGTACTGTAACATGCTTTGAATTAAAAGGCCTGCCAAAATGTAAATGAAAAAAATGTAAATCAATCTGGAGTGTCCCATCATATTATAAAAAACTAAAGTCATGCCAATTCATTTATTTATTAAGTAATATCTGTGTAGTAAGCAGAATATCTGTGTAGTAAGCAGACTATTTAACAAATCACTGTTGTAAAATAAATACACTGTGCATCGGGGCTCTATCCACTAGGTTTATTTTGTGATAATGGCCAGCTGACTGTACATTTGTCGCTTACATCTTGTCAGTTCCTTCTGCTTGCGGGGGGATGGTCACTAAATTGACCGGGGTCCTTATAGTCTCTTGTTCCAAGCTTAGATTTACTGTTTAAAAGTCCAAAGGGTATTCTGATGCCTCTTCTAGCACTTCCTGTCTTGGTTCCAGTCTTTACCATTTCCTGTTGGCTGAAGAACGCCCGACTCTGCCCACGTTTCTCCAGAGGGCACTGCGGCCAAACCAAACAATTTTCTCACATCCAGCTTCCCATTTTAGGTAATCTCACATCTTTGAGGATAAGCTTCCGCCTCTAATGCATACACTTGTTTTCAGAAAGCATTACTAATGGTGAGCAATGAATGAGGTATCAGTCTGTGACTTCTTCTAGGCATAAAGGGGTAAAACTAAAGTTAAAAAGTACTAAACATATCTCTGAACTTCCTGAAGTGGCCCTCTGTTCTGATTACACTAGGCCTGAACTCCAGTACCAAACCCCCCCTAAAAATAAAAAAAAGTACCAGATCTCCCTCACGCACTACACAAACTTCTTTCTTGGCATTTTGATGGGTGGGTTTAGCCATTAATGTTGTGTTTTTTCAGCTAGCACAGTTTCAGCTACCACCCCACCCCTTTTAAAGGTTTTACTGAAAAGCAATTGTGTCTTTGTTACGAAATTACTTTTTTAAAAATACAATTTTATAATTTACTTATTTATGACAACACAGAGCTCCATTCAGATACTGCTGTAAATTGTGCAAAAATGTAAACTGGGATTTAATTTGACGTTTAAAGCATCTTAACCCATTTAACCATTAAACCAACCAACACAACATTTGTGCTTTTATTATTATGCATGAAGTCTTTATGACCTCAAATAAACTAAGAAACATAAAAATATTTGTACTTTCAAAATGTCAGTTAACAAACATCGCAGAACTCTTTAGCCCATGTAAAACTGCCGCAACAACTAGGAGATAATGAAAACGTTTATAAAACATTATAAAATTTAAATAAATAGTGATCAGCAAGACCTAGCAAGTTTCTGAGGACACTAATAGGTGTTGCTTTGAAGCCGTTTGGTTAAAGCAAAAAGTTTTCTAAGTCTCTTTCAGACCCTTTTAGTAAACCCAGAAGACAAAGCTCAAACCCAAAAAGTGCTCACGTATCAGTGCAAATTATATCTGTTATCGATGTTCCACAAAGCTCTTGCCTCTCAGCCTGCACAGACAAGACAGACAAACTCCGGTGGGGATCCCAGGACCCCACTCAAGCAAAGACATGTTTTCATACCATGCTAGAGCAGAGCATGACATGAGGGATTTGAGAACAAGCAGATATCACATGCAGTACGATGATAACCCGGTTGGGAGTCAAAGCAGAGAGTCAAAATAGTAAATCCTGTGGCCAAAACATGATGTGAAATAAACAGCGGATACAGTCACTGTCTTTGGCCTAGTCTGATATCCTACACTACAACCACTCAGCAGTCAAAATTTAACATTACAGTCCACATGTTTTATAAATGCTTTTGTCAGAGCCACGTTACCCCTGATATGGGTGATGGGGGTGAGAAGACATGGAAAGCCAGGCAGATCTTTTTACACCTGCTTGGATCTGATCATAAAGTAAGATAGGACAACAGAAACAGTCATTTTTCGTCATGTAATTCAATTAACTTTCATCAAAACATGTTGTATTTGCAATTCAAACTATTTTATAACTTTAACCTCACCCTGCTTTATTATGATGTGAAGCTTTAGCTAGTAAACAAGAGGTTAGTAAACAAATTCAACTAAAACAAACTGTAAAACCAAAGAGGTAATGCTTTAAAGCAAATAATCTTAATATCAGTGCCAACTGACTGTAAGTCATGTGCACAGCTCTAACACACCCCAAAACCCGCATAAAGTTTGCATTAGTTGCACAATGCATTAACCAATACAGTCGTGTGCTTCTTTTGAACTAAACAGTCCCAACTCGGTCGTGCTCTTTAACGCATGGGACACTTCGTACACTTTTCCCACCAAGGCATGCTTACATTAGCCCACTCGCTAGGACCACTTAAAAGCTGCTCTTTCTTCGTGGGAATGTTTGGAGAAATACTTACCAACTCTACCAACCTAACGCTGGCTAACGCGCTAACCATTTAGCGGCATTTCTCCAACTCGATTAAACGTAACGGTCCCTAGAATGAACGATCTCCGCGCCCTGAATCTTAAGGAAATATGCCGTTATTTTAAAGCAACAATGTAACATCACAGAATCCTCGATACAAAACAACCCGCGAACAAGCAGTGATTCCCCCCCACCCCCCAAAACAGAGATCCACTACTGCTATCTATACGTGAACATTCGTCGATAACCTACCATTTTACTTAAATCCATAGTTCAAGCGGTGATCTGGAAGAGAAGGTGGATCTGATCCCTAATCCGGAATGAAAAACAGGGAATGAGAGACGGATCCGCTAAGGGAGGCGGAGGAAGGCGGAACGGTCCGTTAACTCAACATGTGTCCCGATCTGGTATCGAATAGTCTCCTATTATTTCCGTGCCGTGCTCTTATTTCCCCCTCGTCCTCGCCGCCGTAGAGCCGATCGGCAGATGGCTAGACTTTTATTGCCCGACTGACTAAACCTGGAACAGAACGGTCTAGAAAACCTATTCCCAGCCCAGGAAAATAGGTGACATTCCCACCCCAGAGGAGCGTATGTGATAAACAGGTTGAACCTTTTGCTTGGACTCAGTGCCGGTGTGACATAGAACAGAGTTTAAGACAGATCACATACTGTGAGGAGTTTTTAATGCACTGACATCTAACCTTTGTCCTGACCCAGGAAAATAAAGAAATCTTAAACAATAAATCCTTCATATCAAATCTTACATCACTACAAGCCAAACAAACCATGATGCAACATTACTGAAGACCCCTCGGTGAAATACCATCCACCAATAGCTAAACTACGACGCATCGAGGCAAATATATTATATGAATGCAACATGCTGCTCCTCAAGCAAATCATACTGTACAATAAAGTCTTTTCCTGATAAAACACACAGTGTAAATCAATAATGCTTTATTTCACGTTCACGAGATTTACAGTCTCATTATTCTTAACCTAGTTGATGCTAAAAAAAGATCAGTGTGTAAAACGTATGAATATATAGACTAGAATGATGAAAAAATTGTTTATATTCATTGAGTCACGTTCCCGACGTAATTTGGACGAACGGCGCCCTCCTCTGGCTGCTTTTAAAACTCAGGTAACTCAGCAGACACTGTGAGCAGATTAATATATTATTCACCCAACAGGTGCTCATGTGTAACAGAACTAAACAGTGGGGTTTATTACAGGATAGTGTTATGTTTAAATGTGGAGATTAAAAGCACAAGATATGTGTAAGAATATATAATGTATTTGCTTTGAGACTAAATGCTCTGAACTCAGCAATAAAAGATGGCACAAAATGAGTGTGACAGCCAAGTTGACATACAT
>JAZGTK010010115.1:0-16659 GCA_036877625.1 Ambastaia sidthimunki | reverse complement strand
ATTCTATAAATAACCACTTTTATTGCTGTATCAACCCACAGGTTATAGAAATGTCAAGTTGAGCCCTTTGGTTATGATCAGTGTCCAGTTAGTGTCTAATGGAAGTGAGGTTGACATCAGAGGCCCCATTCAACTCACAGTGCCACTTCCCTACCACACGTATGTACAGCCCGCTGACTCACTTCCTGCCTGGACCTTTGACATGACCACAGGTAACAGAAACATTTCAGCACTGATAGACTGCAAGCCTGAAGATTCCAAAGCTGTATTTATATCTTATTAGCTTTACATTCAGGTCAACTTTGGATCTGTGGCCTACATTTACCATTTGTAAAATGTACACAAATTTAGCACTCAGTTATGAGTTATTTTACCACAGGTACCTGGGTTAATAAAGGTTTGGGTAATGTTCGGTCAGAGAAAAATGGGCTGGTCTGGACATATGTAGCACCTCATCTCGGTAACTGGATTGCCGCACCATCACCATCCTCAGGTGAGAATCTGTATCAGTCTCTTTAAGGAAAGTCAAATCCTATTTACTAACATGTGGGAAGACCGATATCTCAAAACCAGTGACTTTGGCACTGCTACCATCATGCTTTGCAAATCGAACTACAGGAATAATTTGTAATTAAAATGATTACTGTAAAATCACTCATTATAACTGAGCGTCAGAAAGCATATCTTTATCATCACCCGTGTCTTCATGTCTTCATTTCATATCTCTGTCTTCTGTCCATTTGCAGCCCTCTAACCAGATTTGTGTTTGTGTAAATCTAGGTTATTTGGGGCTTGCAAGCTCAATGGATTTCATTTCCTACCACACATACCTTCTTGTGGGTATATTGGGAGGAACTCTTGTGATAATCATTGGATTTTTATCTGTGATTGTATTTCACTGCAGGTAAGAGTTCATTCAACTTATGAATACTAAATAATTTCACTGATTAAATGCTTGTGTTTAATTGTAATTTATGGTTTCCAGAGAACCATAAGGAATTCTCAGGTTTCTCTGACTTTTTATAAGTGATAAAAAATGTGCAACAAAACTTTCCTATTGTTTGACAGAAATTTAAACCATGAGGCCGGAAGAAGGCGATGGAATTCCACCAGGCTCACGGTACTGAAGAAAGATCAGACCACTTCCACCAGCTGTGATGACACTCAAGAACTTTTCTTCTGTAATGGAGACCGGTCTTATTTGCTGGCTGGAAGAAGCATTGGGCATGATGCATCGGACTCCCCACGACACCAAGCCAGCTACAACATTTATGTGGAAACTGTTGGTCGGCCAGTGGCAAATCTGTATGAGAACATTGGACCTGGGGGATTAGAAAACCTCAGAGCTCCAGTGTCTAATCTGTACATTAATAGTGATGAAGTGGCGAAACTTCGAGAAAAATCAGAACAGAACGTCTCACGCCAGGGTGGTGCAGAGAATGTCATTTTCAGTGACAAGCTGTTCCATATCTACAACCAGCCTGTGGCTATTGTACAGGCCCCAGAACTGTTTAATTCCCAGGGACAGGCTGACGCTTCTGGAAGCAGATCTGCTACATTTCCTCGGAATGGTATGGAGCATGGAGCTCAGACAGAGGGAAGCTTAAAAGACAGTTTCACCCAAACGTTACCCAAATTCCCCCAACAAGACAGTGATGAGCCACAGGCCCTGGAAGGAGCCCAAGCTGTTTCCGCTAACCCGGGCCTCTGGGGCCGCTACAGTCATCTCCTGGAATCAGTGTCTGTCCCTGGAACTTTGAATGAGGCAGCTAGAATGGGGCCTTTCCGAGGGGAACTCCAAGGGATATCAGAGCAAACCTTGTTGGAGCTCTCCAAGGGCAAGCCCTCCATTCACCCACCCCGTGCCTGGTTTGTGTCTCTCGATGGTAAACCAGCAGCCCAAGTTCGTCACTCTGTCATCGAGCTTCAGGGACGGCATCGTCCAGGCAGCAGCAACGACACAAGCTTAGACTCTGGAGTGGACATGAACGAGCTCCAGCAACCTCTGCGGAAAAGCGAGGAGCCCTCCAGCAGCAGCATGGCTAAGATCAGCGGGAATCAGGAGCAGGACTTCAGCAGCAGTGAAATAGGAAGTCCTGAGGACACGTCCCTGAGGAACACCCTGGAGGGCAGCAGTGCAGCCATTCCCAACATCCCAAAGGACAGGGACACAGGGGACACCTCCAGTGAGTCCAGATCTACACCTCCCCCGCGGAGGCTGAGGAAGGTTCGAGACAAGAAGTCAGAGAAGAAGACATCTCGACACGTGAGGGAGGAAAGACCGCAAACAAAACACTAGCTGAATAATCCGTGTGTATCTGTAGCTTTATGGTGTCTGAAAAATGGCTTTGATTAAACTGCCTTATTATGAAAACATCAGGAAATATTATTAAAGCAAAATGCCTGTCTTATCCTGCTGTTACTCAAAATAGGTTCTTGTGGCAACTCTAAGTTGGCTGCATCACGCATATTGTCAGCAGTTTATTTGTACAAAATTTCACAGCCACAGTGTTTTTACAAACTTCTTATACCAACATATTTGTAACTATTTGTTGCCCCAGATATTTAAATGTTATACACAAAAAACTGCCACAGAGTATCATGAACACAATACAATGATGGAATGAAATGATAAGAAAACAGAACACGCTAATCAAATATACGCTAATCACTCTATATGCTACAATTCAGAGAAAACTTCCACCGTGTTGCACAAATACAGCAAGTTTTCTGAGGGAGCGTCCGAGACCTTAAACGTCACCTGCCATTTTCAACACACTGTGTTTATTTAATGTATTATTGCTAGTCACATGTGCATGCCTTCCATTGTAATGCTTTTACCATTTAATGTGTAAAAATGTGGAACGTAAAAACATTGAAGTTATACTTTAAGTCACACGTGCAGTGGTGGAAGCACAACTGTACAGATCATGACATATTGAAATGTTTCCTGTGCTAATGTGTTTTCTGTGTGAAATATTTCCTCACAGATTGACAACAAATCATGGTCACCTCATGTATTGACTGTTTTGGATCTTTTGAGGCGTTATTATTTTTGACTTTATTTATTGTTGACATAATATATTGACATGTAATATATTTTAATGACTTCTCAAAACACTGGTTGAACAGCTCGTGAGCTGTTTCTTGGATGCTTTACAATACAGCTTGTATTCAGCCTTTTTGTGCGCATATAATAAAGGTACTAAACTAAATATACTCAGTTTACCGTTTCGTTTTGTGCGTTCTGGAATATGGTTCTGTGTGGGAACTATTAATGCAAAGATCCTCGAAGCTCTGATTGAGTGTTTTTACAGGACAAGAACCAACATAACCTTTATCAGATTCCTTTCTGAGCTGGTAAACCAATGCCTTAAAAATTCAGAGATCTATTGAGTTGTGCACTTGCTCTGAGCAACACTAGGTGGAGTCAGAGAGTCTCCTGTTCTCCAAAAATTGTGGCATGTCAGTCTAGTTACCAGAAAAGAAGATACTTACAAGTGCTAGAAGAGACATGAAATTTGCACATCTATATAAACAAATAAATTGCCTGAAAAATTGGTAAATCACTGTTTGCAGTTTGCATGTCACGGTTGACCAATCAGAATCAAGTGTTCCAGAAAGCATTGCATAATAATAATTATTGCTTTCTGTGGGTTGATCCAGGCTTGACCTGTTTGTGTGAAAGAAGGTTATACTGCTATCATTACAATCGTATGGTGAGCTCCACTTCTGCAGAATAAAGCATTTAACATTTCTCAGAGACTCATAACACGTCATGTAGCACATAAATAACAAAATAAACTTAATTTTCTGAACATAAAGTTGCATAAGCTGGTCTGTAAAATCTCACTTAATCTGTTGCTGTCGAATAGCCCTCTGTGAGCCATAACAAACTCCATGTGGCTTGGGGTTTGTCCTCTAGTGAGAGTGATGCCTGAAAACGTTCCAGAGTTTTGAAGAACTCTGTTGCATTTTCTGGCCCAGCGTGCCACATCTCTGCTGGTTTATATTAGACTCCTGCAGTGGGAGGTCGAGCTGTTTGTACAGAACATTTAGTCTGTCACTGATGTACTGATTTACAGACACATTGTCACGTGTTTTGATATTGTACAAACGTTTTCAAGCCACGCATAATTGCAAACTTTTACTGTGATAAGAAAATGCAACAACACACGTGATAACACACACGATTATGATTAATCACATGGACACATTTGCTATTGCACTATGAAATTTAATAATTTCATGAGTAGAGAGGGCGGGGCATTTTAGAACCCCGCCCACAATTATGTCACTGCCACACTTTTACAAGTCCAGTTGGCTTTTACACCAACCAAACACAAATGGATTTGGGGTCCACACTAACAAAGGGTATCAAAATCACCTAAAAAGTGGGCATGCATATCTATACAGTATCGTTTGATGTTTTGTGTATTTTTTTATAAGGTTTTGTTTATGCTGCTTTTGTAAGGTGTTTGTCTATGTTTATGCTGCTTTTCAGGGGCACCGCAAGGGTTTTTGGATCCTGCTTCATGATCTTGTTCTAATAATTTTGTCTGGTCCGATCACACTACTGAATCCACCCGTACGTGAAGTGGATCGTAATGTGTTACATCATCAAAACATCTGTTGACCCGTTGCGTGCTTCATAATTCTCACATCACTTCAGTCTTTCAGACAACGCCTGTTTTATTGCCTCTTTTGTACCTCACATCCATTTCATTTGATGTGGGAAGCTTGAATCCACACCAATGCCACAGCTGGTATTTGTGCTCACATGTGTTGATGGTTCTGCTTTGATCTTTCTGCGAACAGGCCAGTCAGTCAGAAGAATCAGTCCTAGACAACTGTATTCAAATATGATACCTCACATCTGGGGACCAGAGTGGTCTAAACGAGTCGGTCATTTATACTAACCAATCTCACCACGTGTGTAAACATGATTTATATACTGGAGACACATAGGCAGCCCGTTAGAAAGATCTCTCACTGTGCTCATAAGAAATACTGTAAACAGGCCTTTGATATGATTGTTGCTTGAACCACTTGTGATTATAACTGTGCAGTTTATCATCAAGCTTGAGGTAAACAGTGTTGACATCACACTGATTTCTCTGAAGGGCCAAACTCGGGATGATTCACTTTCCAAATTGGTTTCAACAAGCAGATTGTTAGCGTGAGGTTAGATGACTTGTTTAACTATGACAGTCTGTCTCACTGGGATATGAGAAATATATTGAAGTGGGCTATATCTAAAGCTGTTCGGATCTACTTACTGAACCACAATAAACAAAAAAAACGTGGTTCAGAGCAATGGCTGCCTTGATCAAAGGGGACAGTGTTACATTGTGTCAAAAACCTTTAACTGGCTCATTGCATCCAGTAACGTTTTAACCTGGAACTTCAGAGCAGAGAGTTGTTATTGAACTGTCATGTTTTAACCAGCAGTTTATTTCCACCATGTTACATTCTACATTCTGTTTAATACAATTTGACCATTTGAAAAAATGCATTTAATTTGGTAACCAAATATGCTTAAAAAACTTTATTTATTTAATGATTAGTTAAGAATATAATAACTTTGAAAATGTAATAATATTTAATTATAGATTAGCAAAGTATGTCTCTGCTTTTAATAAAAATAAACAACTGGGACTTATGAATAAACTAGGACATTATTAACTGCATCTCATCACATAACTGCTGGAGGAACACGAGCAGGATAAACACAGAAAGAAAGAGTGAGAGTAGAGGAACAGAAGATGAAAGAGTTCAGCTGCAGGATCAGGAAAGCTGTGATCCCTAAATCCTGTTTGTGTCACTGTGTGTAAGTGACACTCTGAATCAATGCCTGTAACACACACACACACACACACACACACACACACACACACACACACACAGAGAAAGACGTTCTATAGACTTCTGTTGTTTTAATCCACAGCTAGTTAACCTGACCCTAACCCACTCTAACCTTAACAAAAAGCTTTTTGCATTTTGACAATTATAAAAATAATTATAGCGTTTTTACAAATTAGCATGTCCCTAAAAGGAGGTTTTCCTCAAATTTGGCAGGTTTTGCGGATTTTGGGTACAAATTTGTCGCCTAAAATAGTTAAAAAAATGTAAAAGAAAAAATGAAAAAAATTTAACATAACAAATAATTCATAGATTTAAATCTTCCTATTGATGAGTTATGTAACAAAAACGAAGGTTGAAAAAACAATCATTAAATTAACTGTATCAAAATAAATTATATTGTAGCACCAGCAATTACCCAGCATGCTTTGCGGCTGAGTGAACTCCACAAGGGTTTTTCAATGGGAACGTTTATTTGGAAAAGCTTTTGTTTGGTTTAGGCACACAATGTAATAATATAAATGATGTTGTGTTGTGATTGTGTTTGAGTCATTGTGTAGAAGCTGTAGTCTGATTTAAATGTTTAAAAATGTTTAGTTTCTTTGAAACAATACATGGAAAAAGTGCTATATAAATAAAGTTGAATCAAAAAGTCACTGTGCAAACAAACTGAACAATCTGTGTCAGTGGTTGGCACAAAACATATAAATTAACAAAATTTAGGAAATATGTTGAACTTGTTTCCTGTTACCCGAGAACTTTATATGCACTGCTCGGTTATCTTTATTTTCCACCAGAGATACTCAACAAAGAAGGAAAACCAACCCGTCTCCAGTATTCAAGTGGAACGTTGATAAAACGTCTGATAAGCACAGCCTGCCAAAACTCATACAGACCCTTATGATGCCGTTTATCCACCGTTCAGACTCACAATTGGTTACACCCAGAAAAGTGACCTTTCGAGGACCCTGTGTTTATTTCTTTCTCTCTTTCTTACCTTATGTTTCTTGTTCGGTGTGATCTGTGTTTTCAGTGCATGCAGCACAGGAAGACAAAGGGTTAAGGGTTCAATCAGCACATGTTGCGGGTCAGAACCCCTACAGCACCAACAAAAACCTCACTGCTTTCTCCTGTGATCTCAGACACACACACACACACACACACACACACACACACACACACACACACACTTTTTTAGTCCATCCTGGTCTATTTAAAATGTTGGCAAAGGTGCACAAAGCAGCAGTACATTTATTATTTGAGGACAGGAACACAGATCACTGTATCCTTTTGAAACACAGCAATAATAAACTGTTATTGCAACATGATTCTAAACGGCATTACTGTGGCCAATATTGCTTAGTTTCAAAGTTATTGTGTTTAGTCAGGGAATCATCACTCTTTTCAATAAAACTTTGATGTGGATCTCATTATACACCATTTGAGCTAAATCGTGTGCTTGCTTGTGATTTGGTTCTTTTACTTTTGTAAGCGTTTAGACAATTTTTGCTTGGTGGGTGATAAAATGGTAAGAAAAATCCCACAGCTAGCAAGGAATATTCTGAGAATGTTGGTTAATGTTCCCTAAAAGTTCTCTTGACATTATCAAAACATTTCTTGCAGAAACATTAGTAGAACTTTTAAACATTATACATCACATATCAAAGACGTTATTCTTAAGTTGTTTATGGAATGTTTTTAAAACATAAATTTGATTGGATTTGTAGATTATGAAGTCCCAGTAACAGATTATAACTTTTTGAATCTTTATTCAACACGGTGGGACCCTTCAACACTCACAGTCTCAAGACCCCCTCAAGACCAGAGGAGTCTGTGAACAACCTTTTGAACAAACACTGCTGCAAGGTGCCATTTCACCCAGAGCAAACACAAGGGACAACATCAGTGAATGAAAGCAAGCGGCTCGGCCCTACAGCGCTCCTCAGAGTTTTCATTGCCCGTTTTCATTTTCTTTGGCCTCTTTCAAATAAAGCAAAGATCTAATGAAGATACGTCACAGCTGAGTCAATATACCTGCCGCACTGGAGCAACACAACTGACTGTTGAAGTCTGAGAGAAACTGCTTCATTTAGACTTAATAAAGGTGGAAATTTCCAGCAGTCAGAACACAAGCTGAACTTGTCCTGAACTATCTCTGAAGAGACCCTGGGGTGGATTATCAACTCATCTTTTTAGTCTGTTTTTCTGCTTCTATTGTATTGTGGGCCACAAATATTTTTAAAAACTGGACTTTCCCAGTTTATGCTATTCACAAAGCATTTTCTTTTTACGACAATAATTTGAATAAGAAATTAAAAACAAATTCAATTTGTTCAAAACAAGTTCAATTTATGATTGCGTTTGCATATCACCTTCACTTAATCAAATATCCATTCACGGAGCAAAAGTGCTTACAAAGCCTTTAGACATCAGATGGAGCTGAGTGTGGAGGACAAACATGAACATCTGGACATCTGGCTCGGACACTTGGAGTCATCTGGCTGTTCCATCCACTCAGATCCCAGAGCAGAGCACAGACTCCGGTCAGGTCACATAAACCCAGCAGCCACACGCCCACTCCATCACCGGTGACACACACCACCCGTGAGCAGCTGTCAGCCTCACTGGTGTTCGGTGCTTCTGTATGTGATACTAATGTGATATAGTATAAAACATTTATTGCATCACGTCTGATTAAGACAGACTTAAGGTGAAGATTTAAAGTAGAATGTTTGAGGAATATTAAAACTGAATTTTTGCAAGTGCAGTAATCAGTGGTGAGAGAATTTCATTATCAATGAGTTTATTGTGTATTTGCTGTTAAATTGTATTGGGGACAAACACACAGTTTTACGCACGTTAAATAAAACTAAGTAGTTAAATAAATAAAAAGGAACAGAGTTAAATAAATAAATATTAAATAGTTTAAATAGTAGTTTAAATAAATAGTTGCAAAATGTTAACGTTGCAAAAAAACATTAGCTAGTTTGATATAATAAAAGCACAGCATGAGATGGCATATGTTAAACATAATGTGTGATTTTTTTTTCCTCACGCAGAATGAAAGATGGAGAATAACTGTTCCTCAAGGATCTGTGAGGATGAAGAACCTGGTTTTGGTTCTGTCAAGGCTGCAAATCAAAAACTTCAGCAGAACGTGCAACGGGGGACAGAAGGTTTGGGTCAGTGAGTCCATCTTCAATCGAACCCCGCCTGTACCCTTCTCCACCCCGCACCCCGCCCTCCCAACTGCCCTTTAGGGAGGTAAATATTTCTCGTTTCCTGGGGAAGTGAATACAGCAGCAGCTAAATCTGTCCAATCTCCGCCCGATTCCCAGGGCAGACTTCACAGCCCATCCACCGCAGGCTGAGCAACCCCACCGGGCCCGCGACCTTTCTCAAGCCTCGCCTGCAGTGATGGCAAAGTGCTGGCAGGGTCTCCTTCATCGTGCTACTGGGTGTGTGTGCGTGCAGCCCCTCAGCTATTCCCAGCTACCCTCCTCATCCTTCCTGACTCTCAGAAGAACTCTGGGAAGGACTCTTTCCCACCCTCTCAAGGAGTTCGCCTTGTACTGTATGTTTCGACATTGTCCTGTCTGTCGTACCATTCGGAGACATACCGTGGAGCTGCAAAACATTTAATATGTCATGTTGTAATAGGGTCTGAACGCATGCCAGTTTTGAACATCTGGTTTTCCCTAAACGATGAAAACAAATAATGCTTCAGTGTTGTAGAATCTTACATAATTTGGTGATTTATCACCACCCAATGTCTTGAAGAAGCTAGAGAGTGATAAAGAGCAGGCGGCACACATAAATTACAGCATATTTACAGCAAAACCCAACTGTCTGTGTTGGGTTAGGGGATGGAATATACCGTTTGTTAAAAAAAAAAATATATATATATATGTCTGTGGAATGTCCACATAAAACATAAAAATCTGTGTTTGTGTATGTGTGAAAGAGCGAGAAAATCACTGACATAAATGTTTTACAGCCTCTTTCCACCTCTGCAGCTGTTTTTAAACACACRACACTGGAKAATSTYTSCMGATGRTCCGATTCAAAAATAAGACACAACTTTGGACCAGTTGGCACAGTCCATTATCCATCTAAGAAGCCCTCAGACAAAAGCAAACGATTCCATTGGCTCTTTCTTTTGTCTTCTGTCCTAGTTAAAGAATTATCATTAGGAGGTCTGGACTACTGGAGTCTGTAACACAAAAGGCAGCAGCCTCTTCTCCTGGGACTCTTGGGCTTCATTATAAAAGTCAGAGTTCATGGGCGGCCCTGTCTATAGCTGTGGTGTTTGGCTGGGGTTCCCGCTGACAGACAGGAAAGGCTGTGATTTAACATTCTACCTTTTTCCCAGATAATGCCACGGCCCTGGTGGGGCTCCGCAAGCCCAGTCCAGAACAATCACAGGAAACTGCAAATGATGAAAACGTGCTCTCTCTAGAAGACACCGCGGGCGTACCTATGAGTGAGCAAGAGAGGAAGAGAAACAGAGAGAGAGAGAAAAACAGAGAGAGAGAGAGAGAGAGAGAGAGAGAGAGAGAGAGACTAGTTTAGGAATATGGTTGAGTGGAGAAAGAGGAAAACGACACTCTCAACAGTGCTGAAGGGAGGTGCATTATGGGTCTCTGACAGCATGTGCTTAAACTGTTCTGTTCTCTCACTGGGATGTGGACTTCCTGCCCTGAAGATTCCATTTCCTGTGCAGTTGGTTGGCTAAACAGACACACAGACTTTTACTGAGGTTGACAGCAAAGTCGACAAATCTTTGCTTCTAAACATACTACAGTTGTTACTTGTGGAAAAACATTATCAATTTATATTTTTACAAGTTACATTTATACTTTCATTATACATCATTTCAGTAGACTTTGTAATGATGGTTCAAAGATGTAAAAATTAATTTCCAGAAAATGCAAGCAGGACCGGTCGTACTTGTGTTGAGACAAGCTGGAATGCTGCAGACAGTGGTCCTCCAGGACCGAGTTTTTTATGTAGTCTGAACATATGAAATTGTTTTTGTCTTTATGTCTTCATCGTCTCTCTCTGTCATTTGGTCTTGTGTAAGACTCATATTTCTTAGTGTTCCAAAGCATAATGTTTTACAAGCAGCATTACCTAGGAAGCTCCTATATTACATAGAGGAATTTTCCTGGAAAGACAGAAACTCCATCAAGGATTAAACATTTCCACCAGGAACTGAGCAAGCCAGAGGTTCCATGGGTCACCTCAGTCACTTGAGTTTTTGGGCTGTACTCATCCTCACACCAGATGTGGCTGTCCCTGCCCGTGGAATTTGGTCCATTGTTCTCCAGAGCTGGAATCTCCTTCCCTTCCTGCTCTGGCTTTTCCAGATGTGTGATTGATTGGCACAATCCAATGACATCACAGTCGGTTGGTTTTGTTTTTGGTTTGTCCCATGGTTTGCTGTGTTCACTGGCTTACCAGAGTCCATTTATGGCTCTCTGTTTTTGTGGTGACATAATGTCATGCACAGAATGGCTACCACAAGCATTTGTCTAGCTTTTGTTTGATGTTTATGACTTTTTTAAGCGTTTTAGTGCTTTTGGAGACTTTATAGTTCTCTTTGAATACAAAATTGATAAAAAATGTTGCTTTACAATAAGTTTCCATTTAACACTAGTTAGCAACTTTAGTTAACATGAACTAACAGTTAACAAAATATGACATTTATTAAAGCTGCAACCCTTTGTTGATTAAAAATGAACAAAAAAGTTTATAATATTTATTCATAATTTGAAACGTCAGGTAAAATTTTGTGAGTAATTTAACTTTGGCTTTATTTGACTTGAATATACCTACAGAAAAGTACATAAAGTAACCTGCAATTCTATGTTTCAAACAGAGGTGGCGATAGAGAGACAGAAGATATGTACAATCAGCAGAAAGACGCTATTAAACTAGACTGCAGCTGTTTTACATAAGCGAGGTTGTGAAAGATGAAAGCAGTGATCCCGCAGCAAGGGTTCATGGGAAACGTTCAGTGCCACAAATGCATTCATTAATACTGAGAGTTCAGCAGGAAACTCTTAAATGCTCTTTACTGAACAATGAGATGAATGCTTACTAATCAGTGTTCTTTAAAAACACAACAGGCTGCCGGTAAGAACACACAATCAGAGGAAGATCACTTCAACTTTTGGCTTAAATGTATCTGTGTGTGATTTATTTTTGTTTGGCATCAGATTAGGGTTGTTGATAGCAATTCTGGACCCATGAGCTTTACACTGTATTGGATCCTCTTGCATAATTGGGCTAGTTGTCACACTTTTTATAATCAATATTTCCCAGAAGACATAATACTGCTAGTGTAATAATGCAGTGTGTTAATAATATCAACATACTAATACAAAATAATATTACGATACCTGCATGAAAAAATGTTTAAAAACAGTTGAAGGCTGTCAATGCAAATGTGATTAGACCTACCCAAAGACTGTGTTGAAGTGTTATGATAATCTTTGTTATCTTGTGATATCTTGTGATGATGAACGAGATTCAGAATGAGAATATTTTAATAAAGCAATAAATGCTTTTTAGAGGGACATATGATGTTATGAACAAATAACATCAACTAAACAAACAAAAACTACATGAAAGTTGCAGGAATTTTACACAGACTCATCTGCTTATCATAAAATTAGTTCACTGAAATATGTGACATTCAAATAAAAATTCAAAGCACATAGATGTTTATATTCTCATAAATCAAACTTGTAAAAAATCCACAGAGAAGATGTGCAAGTCTTTCCTGCAGTATCCCAGACATTCCAACGGAATGGCAATCAGCTGATGAGAAGACAGGCCAAGAAGTTTTGTTTTTGATGCCTGTGGTGTTTGGTGATAAACTCATGACTGTTGGCCTAGTGAGAAAAGGTGTTTCTCAAGAGCCAAAAACTTCTGCGGATGTCAGATGGGTGCAGAAGTTAATGTATTACAAGTATATCAAAGGAAAGTTATGTGGTCCCCTGCCAAGAGATGATTAAAGAATGAAATGAATACACTACTGCTTTCTGACCAAACAGAAACTTGACATCATGAAACTCACCAACAGCACAACAACAAAACTGGACAGGACAATTGAAACATGAGGGCTTAAATACACAAGACAATACAGGGGATTGAAAAACACCTGTAGACAATTAAGGCAGGGTAGCAAAAGACTACAAAGACCATGACAAGAACTACAAAAACACAACTTTAACATAAAAGACGTGACACGTGAACCAATCAGACTTTGAGCGTTAAAGCACACTTGGTTTTGTTCTGTATCACCGTGAATGCTACTGGATGCTAAATGGAGATACAAAATAAACTCTTTTCAGCTGTAACTTTAAACATCATCCTTGAGGCTCATTGTACTTGTTGATTTCTGAGGTTTTTGTGCATGTAATTCATCTGACCGCTGATGACAATAATAAAACGTCTGTCCCACATTTGAAACCAATGCAAAAACAATTCAGGAACTCAGATGTTCAGATTGCAACAAACTTCGATTTGATTAACTGCAATATTGACAGAACAGCATGTCTTACAGACACAGACACAGCAGTGAGACACAGTTTTAGCACATGTGTGGCAGCACAGAGTCTGAAGCTACTTCCTGTGCTGTTCCCAGAATCAGCGACACATGTCAGCTGTGCACTGTTTACTTCTGCCTCTTGTTTTTCACTCTGTGTGTGTGTGTGTGTGTGTATTAGTGAGGAAGTGACACATCCTGTTATATAGTCCAACAAACCTCTTTGTGAAGTGACCTCCAACCGTATCTTAATAATCTGCTGCCTTTAACAGAATATATTTAAAAAACAGCAGTTTTCCAGCAGGAAATGCACTCAGACCTGTAATAAACGGAACACTTTGTTTAGTTATGGCACAATGAACCAATGAATCTTTGAATCTTTGTTACTATAACAAGTCACCTTTGTTACTATAATATCTGTATCATGAGTGCAGGAATATCTTATGCTTTTATTTTTTAAAATGTTTTCAGCACTGTAAATAGTCTCTTTTTTATCTCTTGTCATTCCACACCTGTATGACTGTAATGTATTGACTTTTTTCGTATGGGCACAAAAACACTGAGACATGTTTTGTCGCAAAAAGAAATAATTTAATGCTACTGTATATGTCTGTAGTTCTGTGTAACTCACTAACATCTCCACCTGATTTGACCATCACATCGTTCAAACAACAACAGATAACACACGTGTTCTGTAACTGGCTAATCCCTGACCTGACCTTTGTTTAACATTGTTACTAAAAAAACGTTTTTCTTTTAAACTGTTTTTAAACTAGTGCCTAGCATCAGATGCTATTGCTGCTTGTAAATGTAGCTGTGTTGACCCTTAAGGCAAAATGTTAAATTTAATTTAATAAGTCACTGCAAAAAAAATGCATCTGCAAATAAAAAATTGTAAATAAATGTAAATGAGCATCAACAAGTGAACATTAATCCTGAATATTCTTAATCTTATCTAAACATTTGTTTTCATTTTTAAAAATTGTATTTTATAGTTTTAACAATTGACAGAAATACAACATTGTAGCATTTTAAAAAACTGAAATTATCCATCAAGTGCTTATACCATCAATTTACACCATTCACTGTGAAACACTGAGATCCAAACAACAGCTGGAAGTAAATAGATATTTTAATGTCCAAAGGAAATATATTTTGATGCAATATTTGAAGATGCCCTACTTCACATGAAAACATTTATAAATATATTTATATACAACAATGCAAACATTCATAACACACTTTGTTAGATGCAAAAAAAACATTTTCTTTATTCAGCATGTGCACATCAAAATCTAAAAACAGAGACATAGACACACTGTTGAATGAGGCCTAAGATCTGTTCCTCAAAACATCTGAACCAGACTGAGTCCATTCCTGCTCCTGGAGTCCATCATTCCTGATTGGAATGAACTTCAGGAGTGTTAAGCCAAGTTGGAGCTAAACAGGACTGAGTGTGGACACTCCTACTCTAAACTCGTATGTGCTGGTCTACTCCAAGATCAAGCTATGAACTAGATAAAGGTATGAACAGATAAATTAGAAATGTATGAGAATAAGAAACGTTTCTTATAAACAAGACCAACTTTCCCATGATGGTTAGCACTGTTTATCCTGGATATTTCTGGTCTACCAAGTTGGTTAAGATGGTTGACCAGGACAGTCTTTTTGGTGAGGCGGGTTAACCAAGGTTGTTTCAAAAAAGCTGATTTTGCGTGTTCTGTTTAGTCAAATGATATAAACATACATATACACAAACAAATAACACTCTGTCTTCCTAAGACACACTCAAGCTTTTCACTTTGTCAAAATCAACTGATCAGACTGATAACAAATAACAAGATAAACTTGCAGGCAATGTCATCAGTATCTTCTAAAACCACACCATGTCATCCATTGTTTGGTAGGTTCTCTGAACCCAGAATAATCCATGTATTCACAGATTCTGAGTTTGTTGTGGTGTCTCCATCCATCACTCAAGCCAGAAGCTGTTTTGTCTGAACTATGGCAGGTAAACCTGCTTCTGCAGTGCAGATCAACACTGAAAAGCTCAACCTTTACTTGAAAAGCACAGAATCCATTTGAGTGTCATGAAGAACAAAGTTTTATCTGAACTTCTGAGATCTTCATTCCAATTATTAACCTTTAGAACATCCCACTTCAGGTCCATTTCAAAAGGTTTCATAAAACCACTCAACACAAGATGTTCTCCAAGGTGTTCCACTGCTCACATGACTTCAGTATTCCATAAAAAACAGTTGTTTTATCCGATTAAAAAAACCACGGATAAATGAATAATCTTCTCCATAAAGAAGAGTTCTTTAACTTTAAGGCAAAGCTCCTTGATGTGATTGGTCCAAAGTAGTCCAGATGTTCTTCTGTAGACCAATGCAGTACATTTGTCAGTGGTCCTCTTCCTGAGGATGCAGGTCTCTCACATGTAGAGGTTGTCTGATCTGAGTATGGTGATCTCCAGATTGTGAAAGCTCTTTATGTTTAGTGTGTCTATGTGGCTGTCGATGCTGTAACATCGATGGACTTCAGTCATGGAGGAGGTGTTGTAAGACGCCGAACGCAAGGCCTCCGTGTTTGCAAACGTGCTTCCAAACTGGATTCGGTACTGGTTCCAGTGTCTTCTTAACACAGTCTGCACCTGAAAATCAAGTGCAAGTTATACACACAGATATGAAGTATAATTCTGCCAACCAGATGTTATCCTGTATTGTTCAAACAAAAACAGAACAAATGTATCTTTTAATGAAGTTTAAGAATTACTTACCTCGCTATTAAAAAAGCAAAATATTGTAGCAACCAAGAGGCCCTGTTGTAAACAAACAGATCATTTATTAAACTTTACTAAGCAAAAATTATATAAGTATTATTTATTTATTTCCAGCATTCCAGCCTCTATAGATATGTCCATGGTGACAGTATATATTGTATAAGTGTATACTGTAATATATAGTTATAAATTATAGCTCTGCTTCCTTTTTATCTATAAAGTTGACCTTACAGTAAATCCAATTTAGGTCAAATTCAAAGCTTGTTACTTAAAGATCATTAGTTTGTGATCATTAACACCTACCTGATAATGCATCAGTATGTTCATTGTGTGCATAAATATCTCAGAGGCGAGCCATCCATCGGGTTTGTAAGGCAGCAGTAAATACTGAATGCCCAGCAGAGGTACCAGGATGAGGGTGGCCCTGACGGCCCTCATGTACAGACTGGATTCTGCCTGG
>JAZGTK010010114.1:0-16659 GCA_036877625.1 Ambastaia sidthimunki | reverse complement strand
TTAGTCATCTTAATAAATGGAAGATAGTCTTTATGATGCATTAACAATATCGAATGACCCCTGGGAACAACATTAAATCTAAATACTATGCTTGCTTGTTGTACTGACATTTTTCTCTTAAGGTTTTTTATTACCTGGGCAGCCAGATGAAAGACACTTACACAACAAATGCTTTGTTGAAAGCAGAGAAGACTAAGTCCCAACCTGATCTTTATGGCTATAACCTAATGGCTAGAAAGTATTTTTTGAGTAGTGAGTTGTGGGTGGTAGTCAGCTTGCAAAAGTCCATCTCATTGGGCAGCTGTGGTATTTCCATGCCTCACAGCTCGCGTCTTACCCAGGTCCAGGGCACTTCACCACCTGCTAGCAGTCGCACCCTGATATGTTTATTTCTCCCCCAACTACACAATTATTAAATTAAGCCCCCTTTTATATAAGAGCTGACAGGGTGAATCATGGAGCAGGGTCATTTATTTTTAATCTGGAATGTGCTGTTAAATTAGGACTCCTGGTGTGGAAACTGTTCCAAGCATTTGGATCAGGTCTTGGAAAAACTCATCTGCATGTTTAATAAATCTGTTTGCGCTGTTGACGCGCAACTTCTTGACACTTCTTGGTGGTCTATACTCGTGCGATCAGCTCGTTTTCCTCTCATTACGCACTACGGGGTTCATACTAAAGGCATAATGCAAGCACTTAGATGTTAGGAAGGTATATTATATTGTATTCTCTGTATATTTTGAGACATACCTCACTCTGTTTCGGAGTGGAAAGATGCGCGCGCCGTCTGTCGATCCGCACCGCGCGCCATCATTCCCCCCAGCGCCACCAAAAACCGACGAAAACCTCCGTTTCACTTTCCTCCGTGTCACTCGCAAAAACACAAACCCTTTTCCTCGTTTTCCATCTTTGAGCATGTGCCGCAAATCCGTCGCTGGAGCGTTATTGCAGTTACGCGAGGCTACATGTCAAGCTTTATCCCTCTTGCCCTGTCTGTGCTGGATCCGTGAATGTCTACGGGTGCTGTCCGCTACTTTCACCGCTTTCTCCGTCACCGCCTGCGATTTCCTCACTAATGAAACGAGAAAAACTGAATAAAACGAACTTGTGCGTTTTATTTCATCACGCTCCGCGACGCGCGTCCGCGATCAATCTGAGGTTCGTCCAGCGCAGCGGCGGGAAAGGACTGCGCTGACCGTCGCGGTCTTTTCGTGACAGAATAACGGCAAGTGAATGCGAGAGGCCCCTCCGCGACCGGGAACGCGACCCCGAAGCGGTGCAGAAAGCGGCGGCTCTTCCCTTCGTTCTCCTCCTCTGCCAATTGTACCAAGTGATGTGCGGGGCGGGCTGGTGGGAGGGGAAGCCGCTGTTGAGACGAGCCCCGGTCTGACGCCGTTCCTCTGACTGAACACCTTCGACGTCACCCCCTACTTAGATGGGAATCCCACGTGATCCGCTTAGATTCACTCCCACTTCTCCCACCCATCTCTCTCTCTCTCTCTCTCTCTCTCTCTGTTGATGGAGTGAACTGACAGAGGGGTCAGGGTTTGACAGGTTACCACGGTCCAGTTAGTCCCTGCTGGTGGATTCCTTAGCTACACCATCTTTCTTCATTGACGGCCATTTTTTTGCAAGCAATTGAGCGCAAGTGTATCGAAATAAAAAATGCTAAGAAAAGATGCACAAGACGCATTTCAGATGCTATTAGTAACAAAAAAGTTTTCTTTTATGTTTCTCTTATGTTTTCTCAGAGACATTTTTTCTGTCAACTGCCTTTGACGTCACAGGAGGGTCGCCACTGGAGGGCTTGGATAAGGAGGTCTGTAATATCTGAGGAAAGCTATCACATCGCGCTCACATTTATCACGCACTTGGTCAGCTTGTGCACGACCCCCCTTGGAATTGCCTGATTTAAAATCTGCCATCTTGCTCATGGGCGCTCAGATCTATAAGTCCATTTCACACTTTAAAGCCCCCCCCCAAAAAATTGGGCACTGGCAAAACATCTACTTTATTATATTGGAATATTTACAATTTATTTGTTGCTTGCAAAAACAAATGATATTGTTGGAACACACAGCTTTTGAACGGCCATCAAAGTAGAAAATATGCTGTTTGTTCTTATCCTGATTAGTCCTGACTCTAATTCAGAAATGGATCATTTTGTGGATTAATTGTTTTTTTGGTATAATAGTATCACCTTTTGGTGTGATATTAATATTCAGTCCCTGATCCAGTCTACCAGAGATGCCATTACTCACATTCAGTTTTGATTAAAAAACACTTTCTTTTGGACATTATTTGTGCATAGAAATGCCTTAAAACTAAAGCCTACTTTGGTGTTTCAAAGAGAATTTTTAAATTATTGCAGGCTATTTCTAAAAGGGACAGTTTACTTTTATGCACACTTCAACAGCCTGCAAAATTCTTCTGTGTATTAACAGCAACACTCAGCTTTACAGCCATATAAAATATGTCTGGAGAATTACAGCTGTTTAAATAAATATGCCTATAAGATATTTTAGCAGTGGTTTGAGGCTTGTGTCTCCCCTTCGTACAGTTGCCTGTCTATGCACCTGCCTGTAAATCATGGTTATTTGTTCACTAAATCAGGTTGTCTTGTTGTTATGTGTGCGCTTTATTTTTTCCATTTTCTAAGCTTAATTGTCAATGTGTTGCTAAATTGCTTACTATAAATGATATTTAAGTGTGAGTTTAATGTACTTTCCATTCATTACTCAAGCTCGGTGACATTATGTGTGTTTGTAATCATTCATAGGGGAGGAGAGATGAGAGAGAAATGTGGTCCAAGGCTCTGTGATGCTTGGGACCCACTTAGGTTCGACTTCTCATTGGGCTCCTGGTAAAAAACACAAACCAAGAGATACAAAGAGGGGTGGGGGAGTATAGTGAGAACTGTACAAGGCTTTGTGCAAGGTAAACTGGGACTAGCTGTCACAATCCTACTCCAATTAGTTTTTCCCAGGGTGGTGCCCGGGAGAAGGAAAAGGAAAGTTCACATAATAATCCTGCTATTAAACAAGCTTTTTGTCAAAGACTTGATTGGACATGATTTAAACATGATTAACAATTTATATCATAACATAATGACATCATCAGATCAGAACAACATCATCTGTTCATAATCAGAACAATTATGATTCAAAAATTGTAGAGGTGACACAAACATTTAAAAAGGAATATACAAAAATATTAAATCATTACTGTTGATCAACAACAGACATACATGTAAATAATATAAAATTGCAACACCTTCCCCTATAAAATGTGACAGTATGCCCCGGTTACAGAATATTTATAAAAATATTAACATTTACATTAATCATAACATTTTGGCCCTTGGTTGAATGTTTCCCGGGTTTACTTAACAGCAACAGCAAAATTGCCACACTGGAATTTTTGTATTTAAAAGCAACATATAACCAAACAAGAAAACAAACATTTGTGCTATTGGACTTTGGAGTTAATCAGATAAAAATCAAAGGTGACAACCAGCTCCAGCCTCATGTAAACATATTAAATAAAAGTAAAAACAAATTGATTTCCTCTTCTATTTTCCATTGGCCTACAGCACACATTGTTGGTATCTGCGGTATCTAATTTTGTCTTTCTTTCAATTTTTTTAATTACCAAGTCCAGGAGGGGATACAGTGAGAGCTGAGTTTTCCTGTGTCAGCAGGTGCTCAAGACGGTTGTGAATACCACGTAAGGTATCGCTGTGGTTTCAAGGCCACGGTGAGGCTGAATAATTAATAAACGGCTCCTGGTTGACAGGAGTACTTTGGGAGCCATTAGCTCAGGTACCTGACCAGCGTTAGCATATTAGTGAGAAAGAGGTGATTCTTGAGAGATTGATTTCCCCACAAGTTGACGGATCAGAGGCCTCCGCATTAATACTGCCAGACTTCTGTTTGAAATAGGATGGGATTTCCTAATCGTAAGCACAAAAAAGCACAACAAAGCATAATTTTGAACAACTTTTAAAACTGTACTTAGAGATGTTCTGAACAACAAAAAAACAAATAAACTTTACTTTTGAGTAACATAATATGATTTAAAACATTGTGCTAAAAATCATAGGATTTATATTCTTTTAACATTGACCCTTGTGGAACAGTGGCTGTGTTTCAAAACCTACAGTAGTATGTTGCCTTGCTTTTACCTACCTAGAACTTCCAACATGGAAGCTTGAAGTGACTGATTTGGAACGCTCTCCATAAGCAGAGCTCACATACAAACAGTGCTCTGCACAGGAGACTTATTGTCCAAACTGAATAAATTATATCTAGGCAGGGCGCTTTGAAGGAAGAACAATTACGAAGGTTGTGTTGGTGGGTTTCGCTGGTGAACACATTGCTCCAAAGATTCTTTGTGCTGTGACAGAACTTCCCACTCCAGACGAGTTTCAAATCTGTAAGTTTGCCAAGTGTAATGCGAGTTAAACCTCTGCAGTTGGAAAAAAATGTCAGCTTTAAAGAAATGTGCACACAGTGATAAATGTTAATGTTTTTGAAACAATTTAACACGCTGTATATTTGTTTACTGCTGCACTGTTGAATTACTGACCTAATTGTTTATTCCTCAAAATAATTTAAAGCATTCAAAAGCCTTTTATTTGGGTTGCATTTACAAGTGAGAAAAAGCACTTTTTTTTATGTCACCTTACAACTAATGCTAATTTGTGGCAACCTTTCTATGACGTTAATGATTGAATAGATGTTAGAGGATAAAGATATGTTAGCATGTTGTTAATGACACAGTACTGTAATTGGTTACAAGGTTGAAAATTGAGCAATTGAATAAACTTTTTTCAAAACTGCTAAACAATCTACATAATAGACTCATAACAGACCACTGAAGGTCAAACAAAGGTTCAATACTAACACCAAAAATGTCTGAATAATGATTAACTTTTTCAAAAAGCAGACTGTACATTACTATTATTGTATGGTTATTGTATTCATGGTCTAATTTCAATCTGAAATTGACAAAATGATGAATTGTGCAAGGGTATCAATTTAAACGGCAAACTGATTTAAAAGTAATGTTTTCAATGTCAAATCATTTCAAAGGTGCAAAATTCAAACTTCAATAAACGTCAAAATTCTGCAGTATTTGTGTACCATGATATCGGCATCAATATGCAGATGTTTTGGATAAATAGCTGCAATAACAGTAAACTAAAATTGGTTTAGATTCTTGTGTGAACTTGTAAAGAATCACAAACAGGTCCATATAACTTTACACTAGCTGCAGTCTGTGCAGTCTGGTGATATGAGACTTTTGAGCAAATTCTATTTCTTGCACCTTAAATGGTAATTTATACATTACATATTAATGTCAGAGTAGTAAAAATAATATTTTACACCTTTACAGAGTGAGAATTAGTCTGTACATTTAAATTAATTAATATTATGCACAAAGTACAGGGTTGCATTTAACTATGGCTTAACACTAAGGCTGATTTAATTCTGAGGACAATGGTAAGAATAAGGAACAAGACAGAACAGCTATGTTGCAGTATGCCACCAACCTGGGTGTGTGTAGACCAATACCAGATATAGTTTTCAGTACAGTAGCTTTTCTTCTCATTCCTCGTCCCTTGTGGCCGCAGTAGTTATTTTTAATGGTCATGGTATTAGTTTGGCGTCATTTGTTTCTAATTCTAGTGAGTTATTCATTAGCGTATATGCACTAATGCGCTAATGGAGAATTTTCTCCAAATGATTATGATCTCAAACTCTCTTTCTTTGAGGATTCAGAAATGGTAAATGAAATTTTGCAAGTGTACTTTTGTGAAATAATCTAAAAAATGTACCTTTATTATTTAAATTAACTGGTTTTATTAAACTTAAATATTTAACCCGCCTAAATACACCGATAAACCAAAGAAAAGTCATTTTAAGGTATTCACTTTTTGTGTTTTATGAAATAGGATTAGCAAATTACTGTTAGCAAATACTGAACTTCTTTTACTGTAAAAAACAAGGCAGATTTCTGACCTTACAATAAGCAAAAACCACTAAACAACGTTCAATTTTCAGGAATCTTACATTTAATAAAGGAAGATACAATTGAATTTGATTTTATGAATCAGTTGTTAGCAGTTCACAAGTGATTCCAATTAGACACTGTTTTACAATTGCCTTACAGCTTTCTCATAACCTGACGATTTCTCAATGAGCTGATGTATACTGTGCTGTTTATAAAGTCAGTAATATCCTCTATACCCAGATTAATATATAATGCGAATGTTGATCTACTTATAGCGGCTGCCTTCAATGCCTCTAAAACATCACGACAGGCACTTGCCATCAGAAGAGACCTCCTGGACGTGTCATATTCCACACATTCTGCTTTTGTTTACTTTTTCTGAGCATTTGTGCTTTCAACATCAAGAGCAGAGATGAAAGACGACGCTCAGACTTTAGCATGCAAATTGGAGCCCTGACTGCTTGGGAAGTGTCGCATCAAATATTGTTGTTGGTTTGATGTGGTAACAAGCAGGGAAAACAGCTGATAGCACAAGACCTACAGCAACCACAGTGGCACCACACGGAACTTTACTAGGCCCTTTATAATTCACGTCCTGTGCACAGACTGATCTCCTGAGAAAATCAGGAGGGCAAAAATTTTGTCTCTTGACATTGGTCCGTTCGTCCCAAATTTTTGAAGTGCCCCCTCCAGTGGCTGAAGGTGGAACTTCAGTTCGTAGGATTCCATGAAGCCTTGGAAATCTTGACGCATCTTGAATGACACAAACACAAAAGTATTAGTTTCAAACTATTTGGTCATAAACCATTGTTTACTGTTCAAATTGTTCAAAATGTTTGGGATGCAAATATTTGGTTGTTTTCGTAGGTGTTTGTATGTAAAACCTACACATACATTGACAACTTTAATTCGTATGACTTTTACATACAACATGCAATTCATACAACCTGATGACTCTTTGAAACTAAAACTGACATAATGAGTTTTAAAGTGAGTTTAAGAGCAGGACTTATAGAGGACTAATGGAGAAAGTTTGTCTGAGAAAGTTATTTACTGCCAAATTTATTTATAAATGACATCCAGATGGGACTGTTAAAAATTAAATAATTTACACTCGGCATGGCTTAATTTAATTAGCATCAAAACAAGTATGAAATAAGTGAAGCATTGTGGATGTTATATGTATAGTTGTTTTCCTAATTTACTGATTTTCAGGCACATTAGATTTGAGACAGAACAGAACAAAATTGTTATAATATTAATGAGGTAAATGCATTTAAACAGCTAACAGTTAAATAAAATATTGTGGTTAAATGTGGTGGTGTTAAACATATTTGATATTATTTATTTATTATTAACATAACAAAATCAACCTATAATTTCTATAAATCCAATATTTTATATAACCTCAACAATAACCTCAAACATTTGTAAATTATTTCATTAATAGATACAAAGGTTTACAACGTAGATGCTGTCGTACGAAAATGTATTCAAGCTAAACTTTACATAAGAATGCTGACAAGTTCTAATGACATCACATTGGGATCTTGGAGGGCCTCATTTTGCTGTTACATAACGGTTTGAGGGAACACAAAATGCATGACAATTTGAGACAAATAGCAGATGCTGGTGGGCCGGCAGGGGGGTTGCAGTTGTCTAGCCATGAAATAACTTCAGCCTAGATGAAGGGCTTTATTATCAAAGCGAAAGCTGTATTATTATTCATACTGTACTTGTTCCGCACTGCTTTTATTTCATAAGCACAAAATTCTGCCGGGGTCCGTGCGGTACTGTACTGCAGCCTGCATAAAAGTAGATCTTGATGCAGATTAGCGGCGGCCCTCAAAGTGAAAAATTAATCAAATTCCAGTAGCTTTGAAGTTCAGGATCACTCTGGAAGTGAAATTAGAAGGAGAAGGGAAAAAAATCCATATGATTTTCCACCCCACGTGTTTGCTGAGACCAGAGTTTTAAGTCAGTATTTTGACTGAACCCAAAATGGCCTTTAATAAGCTTAACGCCTCCCGTATCTCGCAAGAGATGTGAGCTAGATACAGGGAGCAAACTGAGAATCGTTCCAAAAGATGAACCGTTTGGAAAACCAACCCCAAGCCATACATTCACCACCACGTAAGATTAGCTGTGTATTCCATTCGTTTTTCCTCATCTAACTTAATGAGCTTCCTCATTGAATCCCAGCTTCCGGGGAGCTGTTGTATTGTGTGACAGTGTGTACAGTTAATACTAAGCACTAATGGAGCATTGCAAAGCAGTACTGTTGAGCACATAAAGCGTCTCGTGATGCAGGTTCATTTGGGGTCTGAATGTTATTAGCACTACAGAGTCTCATCTAAAGTCAAAAGCACCCAAAGCAATACAGAAGCTATTAGAAACATCTCCAGCAGTATTTAGCCTGTAGTACATACAGTACCTCTTCAAATGCTTTTCAAAGGCTCTATTTAGGTTAATTAATGCTTTCCGAAATAAGTGACTGTCCCAGACAGAGGAAATGAATGAGGATTTTAGATGTTACACTAATGTAAACAGTCATTTACAAAACGATGGTGCTGTAATTTTGTGTGTATAGAAAGTTGTGGCTTACGTGCTATTCGGAAGTTCTGACAACAACTTAACATTCAAGACCATAATGATGCATCTCAATGCAACTTTTCTATTACTATATGCAGTCCAAATTCAAACCAGCAAGCACAGCAGGTGAGTCGGATTAATGCATTTTCTGAGTTGAAATAAGCTTACGCTGAAAAAATGGTTTGGCGTTTGAGTCTTATTTGCCCTCTTCCCAGCATACACTGGGGCATAAATAATTAACATGATTGAATCGCTTGACCGTTTGCCAGTTTTTATATAAGTTGTTTTTAAATTTATTGTCATGTTTAGTACAGGAATTTATTGTTTTGTGATGTCAGGAGTTAGATCTACCTAAAGTCATCAGTTAGTTGATTATTATGGATTATATATATTACACCTAACATAAAAAAGAAATAACATGAAATCAAGCACATAATTAACATAGTTAACCAATATTAACCTAATTAAAACCAATAAAAGGAACAATATGCATAACAGTTAGAGATGTTAGCATTTACTGAAAGAGACATTTACTTAAAAGAGATTCCAAAACAAATCATTCACTTCACATTCATACACCATCACATTCACTTACCCTCATATTGTTCTTCTGAGAATGTTAGTGACTGACAGTCTCGGTCACCATTCACTTTCATTGTATAAAAGAACTGCAACAGGGCGAACAATCTTCAACATTTATCATCTTGTGTTCCACAGAAGAAAAAAGCCACGCCGTGTCTGAAACAACACGAAGATAAAAGCAGAATTTTAATTTTTGGGTGAACTAGCCCTTTAAATAATTAAGTAAATGGAAAAAAAGAGACTGTTGCCTTCATCTTACAGTGAAGTCTTTGAAATTAGTGAATTATTTTTCCTTTTTTTTGCCTGTTGTGTTTTCTATCGCAGACGTCAGGGTAAACAGCGTTTGGCACGCTGATGTATTGGCCTCTTCTGGGAACAGACACACAAAAACTGCAGTTTCACGCAGTCCTTCAAAACTCCCCTGGTGGAATTGCTTCGCATTTGAAATATACAATTAGTTATTCCCTTTTGGCGCGGACATGAAACACTTCAATAGCCACATCTGAAAAACAAGGAGCCCCTGGCAACAGAGTACGGCGGGTGGGGTCCGTTCTCATTTCGATGCACATCCCCCATGTGGTGTTTTTTTCAGGACCATCTCATTTTGGTTATTGCTTTGTAAATTGTGCGTACATGCCACATAAACATTGGCTTTAAGCTTTTTTCGAATTGCGACGGTTGATGGCTGGATAAGCGTGTTTTATTGAATTGGTAGAGCCGGTGTTGCACTGTAAACTGTTTATGGTCAGGTCTGCTTAATAGATGCTTGTACTACCTGCTTGTAGCACTGACCCCTGCTGCACCACTGCCGCATGTAATGCATCCAGGCGCAGCATAAGCCAACAAGCGTGCTTGCAACACGGCTATTAGCGTTTTTCGCTAAGTGTTCTGCTGAGAAATGGAGAAGTTTTATTATTTGTTATTTTTCTCCAAAAAGATTACATTTAGCTGGCTATGTTAAACAGGCTAGATAGAATAAACGCTATGCTTGGAATTTGGGTTTATTGACTTGACAATTACCGTCTTTACGTTTCCTCAAATCCGCGAGGATTAGCGGAACATAAAGACGGAAGATATCGCGGCTGCACTTATTGGTTCACACGCTTCATTACTTCCATCAGCGTGTTTTCATCATGATGAATTCATCGACTGAGAAGACACATTAGTAATGATAAATATCAGCTGTGTTTGTTTAGTTTTAGTATTGCTTTTATTCCTGTGCATTATTGTCCATTTTGTTTATAATATTATTTATATTTATTTCTATCTCATTTATAGACCTCATACAATTTAATCTGGCAATAACACAATATGAGGAACGCGTTGTTTATGTTAGAAAGCACAAGATCCTGCCCTCCTATCAGAGTTCTCTCTAAAGCCACGCCCCCTCAAAACTGCATGCAGGTAATGCAAATACATAGTTTGACAGACAAGTAGGATAAATGTATCACTTTACCTTACTTTAAATTTATCACTTATTAGTGATTGCCATCAGAATGTGATGGGACTTTCAACCAACAGTCACCTACCTTGCATTTAAGTCATCTGTTGGAATAAACATTTACATTTATTCATTTGGCAGACGCTTTTATCCAAAGCGACTTATGGTGACTTTAAGGTATCCATTTTTATCAGTACTTGTATTCCCTGGGATCGAACCCACAACCTTTGTGCTGCTAACGCAATGCTCTACCAGTTGAGCTACAGGAACACTAACAGTCTTTGTTAGTGGTTCCCGTGCCTTTGGTGAAACTTCAGAAACTCTAAACATTAGTGTGTCTGGTTCCATCTATGTGCACAATCTCCCATTTATAGTCTGGTGTCATAGCCCATGTGTAAACTCCTACATCCTGTGGGTTCAATGACAGTATTCAGTTTCCTGTAGACCAACAAGGGGTTTGTGGTCTGTGACTTTTGTAAAAGGGCAGCGACTCTGTAAAAAATATGTCTGAACAACTGCGTGTAATTCTTTGTCACATATAGACCATTTTTATTCAGATGCATGTGCATAACTGACATGTTTTAGGATGAAGCTTGAGACCAGCTTTTCTGCATCAGATCAAAATATCTGTGAATTTCTGTGTTTCATCTTTAAAGTTGTGTGTGAATGACACACTTCATCCAATCCAGCCCGTCCCATCAGCCACTCGAACCCTAGGCAATTCCAACCACAACTGAACAGAAATGAATAGAAATGACTAGAATTAGTAGAATTAATAGAAACAACCACAAAGTCAAAACAATTATCCGAAACATACAAGCATACAAAAAAGCTATTATTGTACTATAATGTGTTAGCTTACATTGAGTGGCATAGAGGGACAGTTTAATAAGTCCTTTTTTCTCATCACTGTTACCTCCAGAGCGGCACACAGCAAAGAGATCTATAATTGGTCAGTGCCTGAAAGAGTACATGATCTGAAGCTGCCACATGCCTCATGTTACTGAATTAAAGATGAAACAAGAGCCCCATTCTCTCTCTCTTTCACTTTTCTAAAGGCATAATCTTTTAATTGGACCCTATACGTGCAGCTCGGACTCTATTTCCTCTGCTTTCATTTTATCGGAGGTCTGTTCAGATTGACGCACCAGCAGCCAAGTCCAGTCTCTTGTGTGGAAGTACAGTAACTCTGTGATTACTGTAATACTATCAAAGGAGAGAGTCACATGCCCTTAGAGAACTTCTCAGAAAAATGATAGGAATAAATGACTCTTTGGAAATGATATGAAGAACGCAGGACTTTCTTCTTTTCTAACACACACACGTACATGGATACATACATATACGCGCACACACACACACACACACACACACACACACACACATGTATGTATACACATATGTATGTATTTATCCATATGTGGAATTAAGAAACACAAAGAGAGGAATTTTAATTAGACAACAATTAGATGCTTTATTTTACGGTGCTCATTAGCACCTAATTGCAAAGGTTGTTACAAATGGAAGGAAAAACTGAAATTACAGACTAAGAGCTTAATCAGTGAAATGTTTCGACAAGAGACTGAACATTTCGTAAAGGTTAGATTTGCTTGAAAGTCAAAGTTCTGGTCAGTAAGAAGCTATTAATCGGTTGAAGCCACTCGATGGTGTGAGATGGTTTCCTGTATAATTTCAGCGTCCTCGTTTTTTCTGTTTCGATGGTTTCACCTTTCTTCCATTTGCTACCCCGACACCAATGTGCATTGATTTTCATCAAGAATTAAGTAGCTTAAAAGGTATCACTCAGCCCTGCAATTCTAGCCTTCCCTGGCAGGACATCTTCCTTTCTGTTTGCTCAAAGCTATGCTAGTCTGAGTGAAGAATTCAATTATGTCCCTTTATAACGATGACCAGAAGCGTTCTGTTCCAATTGTAATAGTGAAGCTACGTTTTCTTTTAAAATTAAAGGACACAATAAAAAATTCTGTTTCCTGTTACATGTTGTTCCAAACCAGTGTGCGTTTATTTCTTCCATGCAACACAAAAATGTTAAGAAATGTAGCAAAACTAGCATTTTAATAGGATTGTTTTGACAAACCAAAATTTGGGAAATGGGAAAAGAAACGTCATCGCAACCACTAGTTTTGTAACACAAATGTTAACATTAGCAAAATACTGTATTTACTGTATCCCTGGTGCAATTCCAAATGGTGCAATCTAAAAAATGGAAAAAGTTGAAAATGTGGCCAGGCCAACACAAATACAGTATAATAAACCAAATAGCATCCTCTCTGCAATCCACACACATTTTCTTGTTTTCCATGTACATGATTGGAGGATTCAGAGTCTTGCCAAGCATGATTCACTGAATGACACATTGCCTGTGACCTGATTATGAAATTATGAAAACGCTCCAGAAATGTTTCTATTTATCATCTCGGGTCAGGCACCTCATGAAGCGGCACTTCCATTTGAAATAATGGCAGGCCGCAGTCGCTGGGTTCATGGGAGAAATTTCTATGGCCCACTAAATACCGAACCAATTCGCAGCTGCAGAATGGAGGTCTTTTTGATGTGTATCCTGGGTGTAAAGTCAGCACTCTTCATGTTTGAAGTGTGTGTGTGTGTGTGTGTGTGTGTTGGTCCTGTCCTTCCTTCTTGCACCGCTGCCCTCTCATTTGGTTTATCCTGCATCACCGCTCTAATATCCTGCCTGATAATAAACCAGTGTGTTTGTCTATTTCATCAACCCTGACGTCACTCACAACGCTCTTCAAACAGAAGCGAAAGCATAAAATATCCCATGGAAATTGAGGCCAATGCAGGTGCAATTTTCAACCAATGCATTTATCACAAGTTAGGGGATGGGTCACACATATCGACTAACGAACTGTTCGATTAATGAGGTTGACCAATAGATTTTTCTAGTTTGGGTCTAATTATCTAGTAAGCAGCCTAATTATCTGGGTATTCTTCGGGAACAATTAATCAACTAGTCGATCAAAACCTACCAGCTAGTTAAATTTGAAAATGCATGGTTTTGGACATCCCTAAAATAAATTGACCACAAGAAACAAACAAAATGCATCATTTATTTTTAGAGGCCGCTTAGCAAGCAGATTACAGTAGTAGCATTGTGCACAAGTTATGCTAAAGACAAATATTGCCTGTAAAAGTTTATGGATTTGTTTTAGGAATGAAACAGAACTTTCCACTGAAGAAGCATCTAAACAAGAAGTCTACGATCAGCATAAGGTATGAAGTCCTCTTACACCCTCTAAACAAACGTGACAACGTCATAAACAGCTGTCATGCTAATACTGTTGTGATCATGCCAACACAGCAGTAACATAAAACTGATTTAACCTTCAGCAAATTGCTACAACAAAATCATAAATAAAGCGAATGAGGGACGAGTTTACAGACTGACAGCTGGGAGATAATAAACCACATTTGGTTAAGCGTGCTGAGCGTGGACCCTCGCCACTGGACCACCTGATGATGCAATGATATATAGAGCGTAAATATGAGACACGTTTGGCAAAATAAGGTGAGTGGGTTTTACCACACGACACGTGTTCAAGTGGAGCGGGAGATGGGCTGTCTAAATCCACGGATGTGCATTATCAGAGATTTAATTCCATTCCACTACCCTTAATGGCACAACAGAAGGTTTCCTAATAAGTGCCATGGCAACGTATCCATTTAGTAATTCCTTTTCGTAGAAATCCCACAGTGCGGAATGCAATTGTAAATGGTTGCATTATGATAGAGAACAGTTGTTTGTTCCGGAAATGCTGTGATATTACACAAATTAAAGCTACATGGATTTGTATATAATGTATATATACTATATACGTGTATACTGTATACACACAGTATTATGCATACATTAAATAACCAACGGCATGCTAAGCTAACAAGAGCACACTGCATGGAATACTGTATCCCACAATGCATTGCACATGGCGTACTGTACAGTATACATGACATTCTGTTACCATTTTTTAATTACAGCTGCGATTTTAAACATGCCTTTTTGGAATACAAGCTTATCAGTTCATACTATGTATAGCGTACTATAAGTAGTATGCAACAAATGCGCATTCTATGCAAAGCGTACTATATACTAGAGTAAGGGTAGTATTATATTACAATCAAGTATTGATCATTGATTACTTGCAATTTAAGTAAAGGCTAAAGAAATTGTTTCAATAACTAGGAGACCCTGACCTGTCCTTCTGAAAACCTCTATAGTCTATAAGAACAAATGCAGGTGCACATACAGTATGTTTATAAAAGTAAAGCCTTCAACTTTTTAAAGTGACATTTACAAATGTCTCTTGATTTTATTTTTGGATGGACACTAAAATGTAGACAGCAGCTCAAATTGAGAGCAGATGGCTGACCAATGTCCTGGCTGGAAGCAACGTTCTACATAATTTGATAATCTTCTGTTACTTTGTTCTATGACTCAGAGCCCGTAGGATGGAAGCTATAACAACATTTTTAAAATGACAAGGACAAGGAAAAATAACAGAAAAAGGCAACAAAAATTTACGGTATGGATTGGTATTAACCTTTAAAGCTGCAATGTGATTTTTTTATAGTTAAAACAGAAGACTTTAAATATTTTAAATAAGCAATCTGTAGATTAATTCTCCTCATAAATGTAAACACTGTACATTATGCAGAACAATGAAAACAACTGTTTTGTTTGAATATCCTTATCAGGCTGACACAACGACACTGTCTCGACCAATGGCATGATTTGGGGGGCGGGGCTATGTGTGTGTCGACCAATGAGAAACAGGAATTGTATTCAGAAAGGCTGTTGAAAACAAACAGGTCATTATTTTTGCAATTTGAAGTCACCGTGGCTCAGAAATTACACTGTTCGGTTGTAAAACAGTCAAAAGGATGAAAATCTGGACATGAAGCTATACAACTTAGTAGCAAAAAGCAGCATTTTTAAAGTAACATGCGAGTATTGAAGTCATAGAGAAGCTTTCAATTAATGCAGCAAAATATTGTGTCATAAACAGGGCAAGATGGCGGCTCTTCATTGAAGTTCAATAACGCAACGAGCGCAATCACACTTTGGGTAGATGGAACGATGCGGCTCTTTTCCACTGCCAGTAATGAGTCTCTTATCATTGAAAGGCTTTAATCTTGAAAGATTTCCTGTGAAGTTGTCTTGTGTGCGGCACGCTGGCATTTAATCCATATTTAAAGCATCACAATTTATACTTTGCCTCTAATTGCTTGAGCGTTGCGAGTAAAGGCTGCGGTATTTAGCCGATACAGGTTTATTTATGGTGAAAAATGTCGTTGAGGTTATTTGTAAGTCTGTCATTGCAAGAATATATGGCTTGGAGAAGTTAAATAGGGTGTAACATGATGGAGCTGTGGCTTAGTGGTTAGTGCATGTGCTAGGATGCAATGAACCATGATGGTATTCTGGGTTACACCAATTAAACCTTGTCTTGTGACTTTTTAATCTTATGACCCCTCTTCAAAAATGATTTATAGGCTGTGTTTCAATAGTTAGTGAGCTGGATACCTAGACAGCATTTTAGATTATTAGTTATCTGCTACAGATGCAAAATGTTTTGCAAAAGATAGGAACCTACAGGCAAATGTTTCGGGGTCAAACATACTGTAAATGTAGATCAATTTCTAATTGAATTCATGCCTAAACATTCAGAGAGAGAACAAAGTTTAATGACGCACTGTGTTGTGTGCATTCCCAGGGTTCAAAGGTCAAGCTCCAATCAAACAAGACGTTTATTATTAGCATTTGAGTAGATGAAGCTAGCTGTGAAATTTCAGCAGAGACTGCAGCATGGCACACTTTCATTCATCACACCCTCACACGCTGATGACCCCTGATGAGAGATCCACAAATCAGTCACTTATGAGGCCTCACTCCAGTAACAATGGCTGACTAAGAAGGTTAAAAGAACAGAGCCGTAGACTAATATAGAGCAATGCATTTATCCCTTCTCTCTCTCTCTCTATCTCTCTTT
>JAZGTK010010113.1:0-16659 GCA_036877625.1 Ambastaia sidthimunki | reverse complement strand
TGTACATTGTTCGAATTACAACTTTTGAAATATTTAAAGCATTCCGTATGCGTTACGTCTGACGCGTAAAGTTGAGATTTGCGCGTGACGTCATCACCCTGTTGACTTTTTGTATTAAATATGATAGCGCTCTAGATATGACGTTCACCGAGTGTAAAGTCTCAGTAAATCTTTACGATCAAACAGTTGATTAAAAACAGTTATTTAAATAATAAAAAATGTATTTAAGTTGTAAGGCTTGATGGTTGTAACAAAATATGGGCTTTGAATTAAAAACGATCTAAATGTAAATGCATTAAGAATTCTCCTGCACGAGCCACGAACATCTGTTTTACTCTTCTTTCCGAACAGAGTTGAAAGTTGAAAGACAAACCATTGAAAAGTTTTATCCGGCATTGATGCAATCCATGTATTAAACAGGTACGTGAATGCATGAAATATGTTCTTGGTTTTGCGTATATTTACCTGTGTTTTGCAGAGATAGCCTTCTCTTCTGGACGTTCAGTAATCTCTCTGAGCTGTCATGAGCGTCGCTTGAATCAATCGCGTCTGTTTGCCGCACCGCCAATAAAAATACAAACACTCCTATAATGAATTTAACATGCATTTCTCTTGGTGATAATAATGCTGTCTGAACGTGCGAGTTTCGCTTTTGCTGAGCGCTTGGAACATAGACAATGTAGTACATGCAATGAATACCGCATAAGCCAGAAGCGCAGTGAGAATCGGGGGAATGGATGCTGCCTATATTTCCTCGAACTCATGTCAGTTTGGATGAAGGAGGTGAGCAGGTGTTGACCAATCACAGTCATCGAGACTACAGCAACCATGCGTCCATTCAAAGTTCATAGCGGCACGTAAGGGGGAGGTCGGGGCAAGTTGTCACGCTTGTTACCTTTTCCATTTTTTGCTGTTTTATAAACTGTCGTGTTTATTAATCATTTCGCTTTTACCGATTTACGTGACATTAAATGGCATTTATTACATATGACATGCAGATTTGTTATAAAATGTTGCTGTTTAAAAATATATGCTGGTCAAAGAACAGCAGGCTGCTATTGTGACAACATGCCCCACTGTAGAGCCAATATTTCCTATTGTTTTGCCTTTGGAGGGATTCAAGCTTTAGAATGGGTGGTCAACCCCCCTGTAATTCACACCCTAGTCATATGATCATACAGTAATGCGGCCTCCAGCTATCAGGTGATGGAGGAAAAATGTCCTGTTAGGAGTCCACGTGGTAAATCTATTACATGGACCTGATAAGATTTTCACATCCAGCCTCATTTAGTTGGCTATTCAACCCTATAGTTATAATGCAAATCACATTAGTCTTACTTTTTGCAACTTTCTGTGGAAACTACCATATTTCCGGCTAGAGTATTACTAGTGTAATTATTTGTGTTGTATTTCTCTGAAAGTTCTCTGAACTTTTTTTTTTGCACTTTTGTTTCTGCTTTCTGGAATTAATACTCATTACATTACATCATAACTTGTAGAACCTTGGATCAGTTGGTCCATTGCTATCCACCAGGGATAACATGTAGTCCTCCGATAATATATTAAAGTAAGACATTAAAATAGATCATATAGGAATCCAAGGTCACCTGAAAGCTGGATAAAGTTTTATACATTGAAAGTAGGTTATTTTCCTCATTAAAAGACAATGTAAATGGAGCAATCACAATGTTTTGCTTGAGGTGTATAAGGGATGATCTGTTTACCAAGATCTATTTATTCATTCTGCTGGAGCATTGAAGGAACACGAGGTGAGAGGCAGTTGAATGCTTTCACTAGGGCCTCCTGCCAAACCAAACATATCCTCTTGGCATCCTTACATTAGTGCCGTCAATGGCCTGCATCCATAATATGTTAGTGCAGCAGCTTTGGAAACGAGACCCCAGCTGAGGGGGAATGGCAAGCTTATTATGGGCTATATTTGGCATAGAAATGTACTCCAAGTAGGCTGAAATTACACTAATCGTAACCATATATGATTTAACATCAGTTATTTTAATGACAATTTAGTATTGAGGTCGGGTATTGCATCATGGCTGGGTGACATAAACACAATGAAAAGCCCATAATTATCTGATAATAAATAGAAATGTAGAAGAACTGGAAAGCAAAATTGCATAATTCCAGAAAAATGTCATATATTATCATAATACATGGCTAAAACTACGTAAAATGATAGGGGCAGAGGACAAAACTATGCTATACACCAGTTAACAACTGTAAGTTTACCCTGGTAAAACTGGGCTTTCTCTTGGTCTAAACAGGTACCTCATGTAGTATTAAGTGTTTTTGTAGTATTAATGCTATTAAAAATATGCTAATAAGTATTAAGTGACATTTTCAAGATGTCCTACATTCACTTTGTTGTAGGTAAACCTACAGGATGCTAGTTATCCTCAGTTACTTTGCTTGTGGTTTTCCATTTTAAATATGAAATATGTTGTGTTATGTGACTGTGTCATTAGGACTGTAATCCTTTTCCCACTAAAACATTTATATAAAAAGCTAGGTATAAAACATAATTTACCAATAATACTATTACAATAATACTTTTAAGAGATCACATGTGAATAGGAATTAAAAATTAAAAAGAGGCAAAAAAATACTGGTAGATCCTGATAGAATTTATTAGTAAGAAAAGTTGTAACATTACCAGTAAATTACAGGTACTATGCCGGCATGACTGGTACTGATGTATGTATGATTATATGCGGACGTTATGCAGATGATGAGTTTACTCTGTTTACAGAAGTCATCAAAATGCAACTACATAAATGTAAACGTTTTCCACAAAAGGAAAAACAAAACATATACATGTCTCATTTTGTTTTATTGTCAAAACACCATGAGATGAATCAGTGCTACAAGCAGTAGGTTTGCTGGAGGTAATTTAGAACAGTTGATGACTTTAGGTTTAGGTTATTGGAAATATGTAAATGTTTACTATATTTGCTATGGGGTTTGCGCTTGTGTTTATAATTTGGGTACATTCTATCCTTCTGGCTCATGCATAGGGAACAGAAATGTGTGTCTGAACAAGTATACAAACAACAGGGACAGGAACGACAGGTCAAAGACTGCTTTAAATGAAGGGGTTTCCTTCAGAGAATTTCTTTTATTAATTCAGGTGAAAACATGCACTTGTAGCTATGCACTGCTTACATGCATTGATTCTTCAATGAAAAGGCAATTGATAATATCTTTGATTTCATCATAGTACTGATAAATACAAACTCTGTATGAAATTGGAACCCCTTCCAAAGCTGTCAAAAATGTCAATGGACTTGATAAACTTTTGTGTTTTACATGAGGGCACATTGCTGAGAAAGATTCAGCTCCTTAAGAGGCTTGTAAGTTTAGGCAGAGCTTCTATTCAAATAAATACTTTAGCTTACTGGGAGTTTTTTTCTGACCTTTAAGTACATCAGGTTTATGGGCACTTATGTCTGTAGTTATGCCCAAGGTGCTTGGGATCCTTGGGATGTCTCCCTAATGTCTCTAACTTTTTTCCTGACCGAATTGTTATTTGAGATGTCATTGTAGTGTACATGGTAGATAGAAGTCAACACAAAGAGTCATTGGGACCAGTGGCAATCCAGCACCTCTGGAAGTACATCAGTATGTTACATACCAAAGTTTAAAGATAGTTCAACCCAAAACAAAACAACTTCCATCATTTACCTTACATGATTCCCAATTTATGACTTTTTGCTTCTTAGGAACACAAATTTTTTTTTTTTAAGTACATTGGTAACCAAACAACAGTGGCACCCACTGCCTTACAATATGGATACAAAAACTACTGGGGCATTTCTCAAAATATCTTCTTTTGAGAAGGTGCTCCTATGCTAAGGGAGCATTTGTGGAGCATGCATTTTCTCTGTAAGATATGCCCATTGTAGTCACACCTCTCCTTTTTGAAGGAAGTGCCACTTTGGATGCTCCTTGTGTTTTCCTCCCACTAAACAAGTTTGTAAGGACGTGACAACAAGCACTGAAGGTGATATTGGATATGGCGTTTCTGTCAGATTAACAATATTATAAACCCCACAGACTGCCTATTGCCCTCTATGCTTATCCTAACCATTTGAGTTCTCGGATGAGATAAGCGGTCTGTCTTAGCTGCCTCGCTGTTACGTCCAGAGCTGGCTATCGATTGTAGCATCAGAGGCTGGGCTTATGCCATCAGAAGACTCACTTTCTCCCCATTTTCAGGTGTGGTGGTGTGAACTGAGGCTTACGCTAAGACGACAGCCATACTGAGCAGCTGTGAACATCAGGTTAAGATGTAATCTTCTATCCTTCCTGGAATGCTTGCAGCTGATGATTAGTACCAGGGCTTGAGTTGTGGATTTGTTGTGCCCTGCTCTGGTGCCTTTTCTTCCTGGTAATGCATAATGAGTTAACAACTCGTACTAAGCACTCTGCCTATGTGTGTGTTGAAGGCTCATCCATCCTCACTGTCCTCAAAAGTAGAGTGGTTAGGAGGTTCACAGAGGCTTCCCCAGTTGAGGTGCTTTTCGGTGGCGCTGTCTCCTGGGGGCCCCCGAAAACCCCTATCCACAACGTGAAAATTACTCCTAGTATAGAGAGAGGGTTTACATTGCTGCTAGTCTTTCAAAAAATTATATATAGCAAAAGGTTTATGTCAAGTCTAAATAGATGTTTTATAAATAGGACCCTTTGTATGGTCACTGTTACGTCAGGGCAGTAGTCAATGTGATAACAGATTTACATTGCTATTTAACTGCCATAGTAAATATTTCTAAACAGCACCCATGAATTTACGACTATTTTTATTACACTTCTCAAAGCGTTTCCACTCATAAATCAGAACGGGCGAAGTCAAAACTGACCTATTTCCATCCTCGTAGAAAACATATGCATTTGGGCACACAGGGTTAAACACGACAATTATATGCAATTTCATCTATTTATCTAACCTGCATTTCTTTGGACTGTGGGGAAACCGGAATGTCACAAAGGGAGATAACACGGAGAACATTCACAACTCTACACAGAAGGGCCTCCTGGCTCAGCCTGGGCTTATAGGGTTTCATGAATGGTCAATATTTTTCACAACTGAAAGTATAGAAGTATGTTTATCGCCATATTTTGAATGCGGCATGACGCCAACAGGCCAAAAGGAGGGGATATATATCTTTGCTATGCTCCTGTATCAGGTGACGTTTTGGGGGAAGTCGGGTTTCTTACAGGAAGGTCTGTGTGTTTGTGCCTGTGCGTGTCAGATGTCTTCCCCACACACAGTTCGAAAAAGATTTACAGAAGTTGTTGGCGTTAGCCTCGGTTAACCCTATTGTTGATCGCAAAATGACCCCTGTCCCACAAACACTCTCTTACAAATACATGTACCCATGAACTCTTGTACTCTGCTGTGTTATGACCGGTGCACCTGTGGCAAACACATAGCTCAGATCATAGACAAGGGCTTTGAAGAACACTGTTGGTAAATATTTGAGAGGTGCACAAAACTACTGTATGTCAGTGTAATCAGTTTGGTTTGGTAACAATAAATTCTAGGGATTTTAGGATTGGTTTAAATAAAACAAACACTGATTGTTTTAGAGCAATCACACTGATGTGATTGCTCTCTTAGTGCAGTTCATATAAATAAGTGTAAGCACTGCCATTCGAACCTTGGTGCAAACCAAACAAGAAAGCCAAGACCCCAGAATAGGTGGTTTCTGGTCCACTTCCAAATTAAATCTTCCAAATTATAAAATATGAACACAAAATGGAATAAAGACATCAAAATGAACCAAACACAGGATGTGATGCAGGGTCAGAAATGTACTGAGTGATTTTAGAGACACTGTTTATTTTTATAAGCAATTTTTTAAATTAGCTTAATAAATGTGTATTTATTGTCTTTTATGTCAAATACTGTAATCATATTTATCTTTTAATTAGAATAATGACATAGGCTGCTAAATAAAATTGCATCTGACATGACTGATTAATAGTTCTTAAATGTGTCATGAACGTATTTACAGTTGCATAATGTTTTAAGATTAATGTCATTTTTAAAGTATGTTAAGCAAAATATTTAAATTATAAACATATTATAGCAACATATGAGCTGTTATAAATATAAAAGACAGGCACTCATTACAGAAGGTTGCAACATTGAAACAACAAACATTGCTGTTAACTCTGTGAGCACGCACTTTAACAACCCTCTGTGGTTTTTAAATAAATCTCTGTTTGACTTCACTCACATCTGCCTTTGAGTCTAGCTTATACTGACAGACATCTACAAAACTGTATTTTCTTATGCAATATTTTAAAATCCATTTGCAAGGCTAATTTTTTAAAATAAAACATTATGTTAAACTAATCCTTCTGTTAATCGGCTGTCATGCACAATTATGGGGTAAAAATGGCCAAACAAAATAGCCAGAACTACAGTAGGTGTGAAAATGATATTCTAGCAAAAAGATATAGTTTATGTTTATAGGACAATTAGAGTCTGAAAATAAATCACTTGAAATATATTTCACACACCTCATAGACCTCATGAATGTCATCTTTGGTATCTAATTGTTTTTAATTCAAGTAAAACAAAGTTTGCACTACATAAAACAAAAATAGCCATGAAACAAAAAAAGTATTTAAAAGTGAAAATATATTTCTGTAAACAAAAGTTTACATTGACAGAAAGACAATATAGGACAATAGGCAACTATGTAAGTCGCTTCTTCATAAATTAACACTACATCACAAACTAAAAAAACAGCTAACAGGAAATGTTTTCAGAGCAATGTTCTCTAAAGTTCCCAAAAATGTTATAATCATTCTTTAACGTTGGAAATGTATATATAATTTTTTTATAACCAGACAACAGTAATATAACAATGATATAACAAACTGGATGTTTTAAATACTCCTAGAACTTTCAAAATAACCTTTCTATTACTTAATGAAAATGTTGGCTAGGACACTTCTTAGATTTTTGAACTTTGCACAGACACATTTTCTCAGATCCTCCAGGAATTCTTTGAGTTCATCCTGGTCTGCAGCAGGTTTAGAGGTCTGAAAGACAGTAACATGACATCATCATTCTGCTCTGGTAGATTGGAATGGACAGAAATTTACATTCCAGGGTTTAGCTTGCCACATGATGCATGCTATTAAAATATGCTAATAAATTCCTTGAAAGTGTCTTGTCTGGATGGAAAGGTTCAAACTGTGCCCCAGAGCGCCCAGAGACCTTATTTCTCAGTCGTTTATCAGCATTGCAAAAGTTTTGTAGCTCATGGATAAACAAGTAAAGAGTAAAACCACACTAGCATAAGCAAGAGTCAAAACAGGTGGAATTGAAATGTTGTAGGGTATTTTTCATAATTGTGAGGTTGGGTGAGTTTTTAAAAGTTGTAACTTTAAAGTGCAACTGATACATTTTAACTTTTATAATGATTACAAGTGTTATTAGTTTATACATCATAATTATATTTCTGTTTAAATTTTTGTTTGAAAAATATAATGAGCTGCTTAATGGCAGGTGTCTGTTGTGACAACATGCCCCACAATTGTAACAAAAAATGTTAATGTAATTAAACAAACAACCTTCCCTAAAAAGAATAAGAAATAATGTGACTACTAGCCTTGGTTTCCCCGTCATCAAAAACCCCAGCTTTAAGTCTTTGATCATATGCAATATTTGATGCCAAAAGCGAATGATTGCGCTTCTGAGAAGAACCAGGCTGGTTTGACACATAAATATTTCATCAGCTAAAAACTACTTTGCTAGGCTGGACAGCTGTCTGTATGTTACCCATTTGAAGCAAACAGCCGTAGATGGTAGTTTAAACAACATGATATATGTTAGTGAAGCAAGCATAAACTTTACTAAGCATAAACTTTGACAAGTGTTTGAGTTTGAAGAATGTTCTTAGTTGGTACAGGTGACAGAACCGCATCTCATTGGAGCAGATCTTCATTTGTGGGTGAAACAGAGGAATGGCTGCCACTGTTTTGACTCTTTTAAACATTTTAATGGGCTATTCATGAGTTCTTGGCTGGTACAAATACCACCAAAGTGAACCAGGACTAAAATAAGTAATTTTCTTTTTTGGTCAGGACCAAAAGAACCAAGTGTGAACACATCGTTAAATAGTTTTTGTTAAACCAGATATGAATAACTAACAGTTTCAGATTTTTCACTGTGAAAATGTTTTATATTTGACTGTAAATGATCAGTTTTGCAAATGTCAAATTAGTTATTAAAACTGACCTACAATATAGTTTCAACAAATTATTCTCACGGCAGCACAACTATTCAAAGGTCATCCTGCTGCCTTTACTACAGCTTGTAATTTTTACAAACACTACAGCAAGGTACAATGATTATGTCAAAGAAGGTAAACATAATGGAGTATGTTCCAGAAAGAGAAAGAGGTCAAGGCTGTGCGTGGGTATTTGTGAAGGAACGTCACATTTGTTTTCACAATGTATAGCGTACATTACACTTGAAAACAATAATAAATATAAATATTTGTGTGTGTATATATATATATTATATATAAAATATATATAAAATTATGTATAGTGGGTAATTTGTTTTGGGCCTGTACACTGTTAATTAGTACGTAGTGAACATGTTCTACAAGATAATCAATGAAGTTACACAAATGTTGACATCTGCAGTGGAATGTCCTAAAGACTTTTTTACACTGGTAGAGTATAGCGCTAACAATATCAAAGTCATGGGATCAAGCCCCAGGGAAACAAGTACTGAAAACATGTACTTGTATAATCTAGTCGCTTTGAAGTAAAGCATCTGACACATAAATAAATGTAAATGTTTCTCATTCATAAGAGATCTGTGAAACAATATGCTCATGATTATGCATTATTTGGTTTGTAGTGTTGTATAATAAAAAGTTGCGCAAGTAAGAATAGTACATATGCCATTCCTCATGCACACATTAGGTCGCATCAAAACGTTAACTTAACGTAAAAACATACACTTAGAACCATTATCCACACTTTCACGGGTGGTTACAATTTTGTCTCCAGTGACCAAGTACTTTATTGTACAGACTGATTTAAATCTATACTTTCATTTAATACACTGTTTAGAATACAAATGCCCCTCACATATAATTAGATGTAAATATCATTCTGGTATTAAAAATTATAAATTTTATATTACCAGTTAAAATACATTATACACTAATTAAAAAACACAATACATTAAAATGCATTAAAATACAAGCCTAGATAAATAGGATTGTAATGAATGCACTGATGCTATGGAAGACCTGTTTGTATGTGTATCTAAATTTTATATTGACTTCATATTTGGTTAACTTTAACATGCAAATTTGCATGTGCTTGGTTTAGCAGTGCATGGTGCAGAGCATAATACCCAGCTTTCTCGAACATTCAAAATGTTTGCGAAACGCATTTGTGCCTTGGTTAATGTTATGCGTTCCATAGCTAAGAATTCCAAGGAACTATTTTCCAATAGCGACAACCTTCAACAATGCATTCATACAAATAACTACATTGGAAATGACCTTTCCAGTCCAGTGGGACAATTCACTCGGGCTTCCTCAACATCTGGGCTGCAAAGTTTTGCATGGGGCTGATGTTAGTCTGCCATTGTAATGAATCTCCTCCACACTGGGTGAGAAAATGCGAAGAGCAATTAAACTCAACAGATGCAGCAGGACTTTTTGAGGAATGGGGATTTCATTGTTGTGGCTTGAGCTTAGGAAGGCCAACTCGAGAGGGACCAGCAGCTGTGATTCGGCAGAGGCTGGGGGTGGATGGACTGCTGGATTTCCTACCCCCCCGTCCGTACTCGGTAATTACTCTGGTGATTTATAATGTCCAGAAGACAAATGCAATGTCAGCTGAGACGTCCCCCCAACCGATGCCCTGAACATACAATTTCACACTACATTACCAACCCTCTCCAAGGGCAGCGGGATTTAATTGCTGCATATCCAAGGCCAAAAGTGCTGTGTCACTTGTTTCCTCACAGTGTGAGTTTTCAACATTCGACAGCTTCTTTCGACACTTTGGGAGCTGCTGGGGGATGAAATGTGAGAACTTAATTCATTTGCGAAGTAATCTGCACGTAATTCTTGGAATAACACAGGAACTGTTAACATAGATAAATCTTGTAAAATTGTCCTTATGACCCCTCTCTGGCGTACACTAAACTGTAACAAATCACCATTGTTAACCTTTGAGTGCTCTGTATTTATGTCCGATGTTACACTTATATTTATGGCTACGAAAAGATTTACAGAAAAGTTTATATAATGAAATAATGTCAATATGTACTTAACCCTCAAACACATGATTTTCTTTGCGCTATGAAATAGCCACAAAAGGCGCACATTTAAAAAAATATCCTAGCAGCTTTTTATTATATAATGGGGACTGAGGTTATCAAGTTCCAAAATGACAAAGAAACACCATAAAATAAAAAAACAGTACAAAAAAGCACCGCACTATATTTCAGGTCTTCTGACACAATAATCTTAGACAATCCACACAATATCTTAGACATAAGAAACTTAAGAATAACACAAAGCTGTCATAAGCACTACAATCCAAGTCTTCTGAAGGCATGAGTCATGTAGAGAAAAACATCAGCCAGGATATTCTTCAAAAATTTAAGAACCATCCCTTTAATAAACAGTGCCAAACGTAGAAAAACCACGCCCCCTACTGGCCTTACTCTTTAATCACAAAAGTTCAGAGAAGAAAGAATTTTTAAACACATTTTCTCACATCATTCAAAGGTGAGGACAGGATGGTCCTGCAATATAAAAAAACACAAGAGCAAGCGATATCTTGCAGACAGCTCAATACCATCACGCTGTGCCTTTCAAATGAGAGCTGGATCAGGTTTCTTATGGATCAGGAACTATAGCAAAGCATCTTAATAGGCATGATGAACGCTGGGTTCACGGCAAAGTCTGCAGTAACATTGCCAAGATCAGAGCTGGAAATATGAGCTTGCACCTGGACTATTATTTTAAGCATTTCCCTATCAAGCACAGCGAATGAGGACCGGCGGAGAAACACTATGTGACGTTGCCAACAATGGCAAACCATTTGCCTGTAGCTGCAACAGTGGCCCCAAAATGTATCTGGACACATTTAATCAAATAAAGGACAAATAATCAAATAAAGTGGTGTCTGCAAAACCATTGACGCTGGACCTACTTCAGATTTTAAGTCAGTTATAAATTGCTTGTAATCAGTTGGTCCCGCAGTCATTTTAACTGATGTATTAAGTTAGTTTTCCTCAGGTTTACACAGGTGTTCTAGCACAGTAACCACAGTTGTAGTTCATCAACTCACATGACAACTGGAAAGTGTCCATATACAATTTCTGTTGATTTATTATTCAAAACCTTTGTGTAATATGTTTTGTTGGAAGTAAATGCCACTTTTGTGGTATTTGTGATCTATATAGTACAATTTAGGTAAAGCTTAAATGCCCAAATGCTTTTTGGGGCCATTGTATGCCAAAAAATCAAATACCTATTAATTAATTTATTACTATTTATTAACTATAATCACAACAGAAAAAAAACTTTTGATTAACCTTCAATCAAAGCATGTCAGGCCTCATGATTGTGAAAAATTGAATCTGGATCCTTATTTGGAATCCATCACCTACTGCAAAGACATCCAGAGCAACAAGCAGCCAATGTCGAAGAACACATGACTTCAGCTCTTCAGCAAGCTGACCAGTGTCTGTCGAGCATCTGACTGTACCGAACATTCTCAGCACAGAGGTGCTGAAAGACAGAAACAAGCTGCCACGGTCGACCTTTGTCCCAGCCTGGGACATGACACCTCTCCTGAGGCTCCTTCATTATCAAAAAAACCTCCTCTGCAAGTTCACCATTCAAATGAAGCCTCGGGGTCAAAAAGCTTTTACCCCCAAATGGTTTCAATCATGTAACACTGTGTCCGAGCGCTGCGGAACATGGTGAACTCTTGAGGGTACAAACTCCAGTAAATGTCCAGATGGAATGGCAACAATGCTGGTGGAAGATTACCTCTTAATAAACGTCACTGCACACAGTCCAGAAGTGCTCACGGGCCAAGACATTATGTAGCGTCTTTCCCACAACAAACGTTAATCTTTTGCAATAGTTCTGAGGTTGTACAACACTAGTAATGATGCAACAAAATTGGCATTTTCTGCAAAAAATACATTTATTGTACAAACGTTTCTATGAATCCTATTAGAATATTGAAAATTGAGATTCTGCTGTCTAAGAAAGCTTATGACAATCTTTAAACAAATTTATTTTCAACAAACATTTAATTTTAATTGAACAAATAATTTCAGTTGTAGTGCTTCTCTGAAGAGTTCACAAAGGCATTGCATTAAACTAAAATACTTTAACAGTGCATGAGCTGTGCTTAAATCAACCAGTGGTCAGAAGTTGTTCATCCACTGTGGAAGGTTATGGAAGGAACTCCACTGTCCACATCTTTATGTGATTCTTGCACCTAGAACATAATGGGCTCAGGTATTATATGGTCTTGGTTTGGTTGTGTGGCCAATATGACATGTCTTAGACTAATATATTCACGTCTATTTTGAAGAACTATGAAGTTTAGTTAATTTCTTTAGGTCTTACAAATGTTCCACAGTTAAAAGTTATTGTACCTCATTGTGGTTTTGCTGCCGCATTACTGGCTGTTTCCTGCTGCTCTGCATCGATTTTTGCATCGAAATTTGATGACCCTTCCTCTGTCTTCTCCCCGGCTAGGAAGTCATGAATTGCGTTCTCAATGTGCGGCCTGAAGATATGGTTCAGTTTAGGGTCCACCACCTGAGTGATGATCCGGTCTACACCCGATTCCAACATCCCTGACCTGTGAAAATAAGCACATCTTTTTCTATCACACTAAATACTGAATTAGTATGTACTTTTAACAAAGTCTGTTGATACTGCATGTCATGCTAAAAACACCACACTATCCCTTTCATTTTATTTCCATTCTCTTTTTATTTAAGTGTTTATTTAACAATATTTTCTTTTGGAATTTATTTTAGAAACTTGTTTATGTGAATTTTTCAAACACAAACACATATACAACGCAATACAATGAAAATACAAACACGTTACAAAATATACAAAAGAACACAGTATCTGAAGTGGATGCATACTGAATTACACTCTGCCTCAGTGCAGTCCTCACTTGGTTCTTGTTGATGGACGGACTCCATTCTTGAGAACTGAGATGATTGGACACAAAGTTGTCCACCTTCTGTCTCAGGTTCTGATAGGCTGGCTGGAAATAAACAAGACAGGTGGATGTAGGAAGAGTGCCAGAGGGAATTAAGGATGGAATGAAAAGGGAAAGACAGAGAGACAGACAAAACCTTTTGGTTATGTTTGTAAACCCTGATAAGTCACCTTTATAAACAGCATTTAAATGAATAATTAAAAATAATTAAAAATAACCCAAATAATTAAAAAAATAATTTCTAGTTATTCACAATTTTGCATTCTTGCTATTTAAAGTAATTTAAATAAAGACATAATTTAAATAAAGACACTGTCTGAAGAATATAAGGGCGCGTTAACTTGTTCAAGTTGTTTTGCTCTACGAGACCCAAATCGCTGTCTAGGTAGATAGCTCACTAGGGTTTGAGACACCTCAGGGATAATGAAATGCAATGTTAGGTTTAACCTTAGTGTCCACGTCTGCCAGACAGTCTCGTCTAAATTCATCAAACAGGCCTCTGTTCTTCAGATGCTCCACTATGAGCGCGATGAGTTGAGGGTCTCCGGGAGGAAGATTACTCACATTACTGCTGCCTTCTGCCATGATTTATCACCCAGTATAATTATGATCCGATATTATTAACCTTAAACAGATTTACTCAAATGGTTGATTTTAGTCTCGAAATCAAATTCACTAACAGATAGCAATGTGTAAACACTCAACTAATAACTGAAATCTGAAATGACAATGAAGTATTAAAATAAAAGCGCTTCTTCTCTGTTTTAGTGTGGACGCGCCCAAGTGAGTGTACCACCCCCTGCCGGACACAACGAGAACAGCGACTCATACTGGAACTCATAATTTCCATTGTGCTTAATGATAATTCGAGAAGTATCACAGCAGAGGAACAGCCTTCGTAACTATCTATAACTGAAATGCTGAAAATAAAAGCTGTAAAATGTCAGCATTTCGATTGATCACCGGGAATCTTTTAGCTTCTAGAATCTTCTATCTTAGAATCTTCTAGAACTTCCAGAATCCTCATGTCTTTTTATTTTTCTAATGCTATTTTTATCTTTTCGATGACAGTTGCTAAAATCAATATGAGTTTCTTTTATAACAACAAAAGTAACTGTAGCCTAAAAGTGTGGTATTTATTTCCCACAAACAAAATGAAAATGTAGGTAATGAAATGAAAATATTTGTAAGGTCGTTTTAAAGTGCGTTATATACTTCACATATAGATTCTTTACGGTTGTTATAATTAAATGGAGTAATAAAGGGATATCACAACATATTACCACACAAATTATGCTTTTGTGTAAATGAATGATTTATAATCTTGGAGTCATCCATGTTTGCTTCCTCAGCCAGATAAAATGGTTGCCAAGCAACAACAGAGCGGAACCATGGAGACACCGATGAGGGGAAATGTAACAAATATGTCCCCCGTGGCCTCTTATTAGTGAAGGATCATGTTTCTGTATCACTCAAAATATTAACAGTGTTAATAATAATAACAACAGGTTTGTGACACTTGAAGTACACACACATTTTTTATTGTATATATTATGCTGTACACAGACATTCTAAACCCATGAGGAATAAACAATGATTTTACTATCACTATTTCTCTAATTATCTAGTTTTGATCAAGTTGGTCTTTGCCATTATTATGGTATTACTTTGTACAACTTGTCACCTCAGAGGAATGAATATTTGACCACAAGATGGAGACATTCTATAATCCAATGTCTGTTTCAGTGTATATTTTTAATTTATTAACATTTTAAAAGGTTCATAGATTAATGCTTTCTGAAGTTTAGTTTACATTTTTTTGCAGATTCAGAACAGATTCATTCTATAGATGTATTATATGTAAGTATGTTATAATATACTTTAAAATAAAGATAAATGGGGTTGCATGCATTGCCATGCTGAGCTGAGTGACCACATCAAGTACTTTGCTGTTCCATTTGCGCAATACGCATTCCTATTTCCCTGAAGTTCGTCTCGAGTTTAGTCTTAACTTGGTGTACATGGTATTGGGAAATTATATTTTCCCTCACATTCATCTGACTTTTGACCTATGGCATTTTTTGAGCATAATGGCTTATTTGGTTAAATGGAAAAGCCATTTTCATAGCTTTGCTCCAAGACAGCAACTCACAACATGATCAGGGCTAATGGAATTTGTGATTTCCACAGGACTGATACCCTACAGCAACCAGAAACTTCCTATATTTACATTTAGTAATTTTATTCAAACTAAGCAAGCAATTTATTACACAAACGTCTACCCACAACAGTCAAATAACAGTACCTCAGAGTTACAGTATTTTATACTTTATAAGTAATCTGCATGACATATATCTAACTGAAGTTTGGGAAAAATAATCTTAGCATATTGTTCAAACCCATCTTGTTTGAAACTTATAGAATTTTTTATCTTTCATCAAAACGATAAGAAATGGCAGGATGTGCATTCAATACCAACAAAATTAAATAACACCATAAAATATCATGAAAGTACTACCAATCAAAATGACTGTAACATTAAAAGTTCTTTAAAACAATATGGAAGCTTTTGGTGATGAACATTAATATAACAAGCAGAAGGAAAGTCCCCTTTGCTTGAGATCATCTAAACGTCTATTCATTTCCCTTTATTTGAAACAGAAAACAAGCCTTACAATTTTCACCCATATATTGGAGTGTCAATCAAATTCTGAAACCAATTAATCAGATTACTGTTGAGAACATTTATTGCGATAAAACGTCAATGCAATATATCAGACCATAGTATAAGAACGCTTGATGTCAAATGGTTCCCGTTTCCGCGTTTAAATCAAACACAATTAAACAGTTTAGTATGAGTGCAAATCAAACAGGCCAGATATTAAAAAAATCCAACATTTATGATCATGTGAAATTGCATCTTGTATAACTAAACAAAACTTGGTAGGTTGTAGACATAGGCATTAAGTGGATTCCCGAATAATTGTATGAATTATTGCCCACTCATTTGTGTGGGCTTCGTTTATGGCTCCTGCTCCTATTGTTCAATCCGTCGTAGGCCGTGGAGAGATAAACAGATAAAAGTGGATGAGATTATCAAGCTTGGCAAATATAGAACGTTCCCTGCCTCTCTCTATTCAGTCCACACAAAGTCACAGGGCTTCTGTATTGGATTTCCTTTTGACATCTCAAAAGATATTGAACAAGCCGCAATAGAAGCTCATCAGCTGGAAAAGTCTGTGCAAACGAACCCAGTTGGCCGCAAAAATCTAATTTGCTGCTCAGAATGAGCATACATGTCTTTTCGGTTGCCAAGGCAACTTGCTCCTTGTTCCTCATCTCCCCGAGCAGTAAGATGGCAACTGATTTTTGTATCACGTTAAT
>JAZGTK010010112.1:0-16660 GCA_036877625.1 Ambastaia sidthimunki | reverse complement strand
GGCAGCATCGCTCGCGGTACTCGCTCCGTGCTCGCGCTGGAGAGCGCAGCCGCCCCCCCCCGTCTGGCTGATTAATTTCTTGTCTTTGGATGCTTTGACGCTCCCGCAGCCCGTTGCGCCACAACTAACAAAACCGTTTCCGCTAGTTAGCGGCAAAAGCTTCTCTTCTTTTTCAAGCGTGGAGGCTTGTGGCGGCGGGTCTGGACACGGGCTCGCCCGTCTGTCCTCGGGCTCATCGTCCTCGCGGTCCGGCAGACTCCGCGCGCTGTCGCCGCTCGTGCTGAAACCGGCGTGTTTGTTTTGTTCCCGCACAGACTCGCTGTCGCTGCTTTGCTCGGTCCTCTTTCGGATTTTTCTTTGCACTTTAGCGGCGTTTCGGTAAGAAATCGAGCCTTTGTAGCTAACTTTGAGCACAGTTTGCTCCTGGATCAGTTTTTCTAGTTCAGCCCTGGTTTGGTCCGGGTCTGACCCGTGTCTCCTGCGGAGCATTCGGCAGATCCTCTCCAGGTCCGGTCGCGCTTTTCTCGAGCGCAGGGAGTCGATGGTTTCCAGGATCCATACCCGGTATTTGGACTCCGACATGTTGCGGTACTGGTTCAGCTGGCATTGGCCGAGCGCCTCTTTCGTCTCCGAAGTGACTCTGAAGAGCTCCGAACCGCTCCGAGCCCGGTGAGAATGAAGCGGAAGCCTCTCCTCACGCCTGCGTTTACTCGCTCGGTGCGCTTAAGGTGGACTGAATTCTGCGCGACGCTCTGCGCTGATGCTGCTTTTAAGGTGGTATTGAAAAGTCACGCCGCAATCCACCACGGCTTATTTTTATACTGTTCCTTCTTTTGTATTATGTATTTCAATGACAAAACGCCTCTGTATTTAATTGTTCATTGACGTATGGCTGGTAAATATTAAACTTATATTTATGTCCAGTCTTTTACCGGATGCCATACAATGATTAAGAGAAATAAAGCTAAAATCACATGAAATGGATTTTCAGCACAATATGTCAACTCTAAAATGTGTCTGACAATTAGTTATTCTGTAAAGCAAAATAAAAAGACTGTTTGTTAAAAATGACAAATTATTTGACATGTAAAGGGGAACCTGCATGAAAGCATACAATGAATCAGAGAAATGAAAACATTTAACCTGCTATTATGAGCAAAAATAAAATATTGGCTACTGGGGAAAGTATCATTCCAACATCTGCTCAGGTTTCCCAAGGAACCTGTTAAACATGGTAGCATATCTAATGGGCATTTGATAAATGATTTTACTGTTCTCTAAAGCTCAGGAAACATGAAGCTACCTCACAAGACCTGGAGCACCTAGAACACAATCACTCTCATAGCAACACACACCCTTCACAACTCTTGAATAGACCAGCTGACCAGATCTGCTTTTTTGATGTTCTGGAACGGTGGGTGCGAAACCGTTACCCATCATCCCTCAAGGTGTCGTCTCCCACCGCACAGTTCACACAACAGCATTTCAAACAGGACTGAAACAGAAGGTTGCACCTTGATGCGTGTTTCCACGATTACACAGAAAAGGAACATAACACCTGTTTGGTATTTGTAGTAATACTTTATTGGAATGATTCTTGTGGTGCAAAATATCACAATTAACTTGAACCATGTCCTCAGGAGTAAGCACTGGTATCCACTGACTTCTCCACCTCAGGAGATTTTTGTAGCCTAGAGAGTTAAAGACTTGCGTGTAAGAAATTCTCATCCAAAAAGGAGCAAGATGCACTGCGCCCATTCAGAGAGAAGACACTTTAAAAATGCAGAAATGGAAGAATAAAGGGGGAAGAAATGACGAAAATGGCAGCGCATCGACGTCCGTGTGAATTACGCACAAGTGTGTGCACTTCTGTCAGGTATTATAAATGTAACCTAATGACAATCTAACAAATATTGTAATAACAAAAAAAACGAAACAAAAACATTCATCCCCTCATCTGCAGTACAGACTGTAATTCAGCCCTCAGTCAGCTAACCATGAAACAACTGACTCACAATATTGATTTATGGAACGTTTCAAAGTTCATCAGAATAGTTTACAGACTGGTGGAACTACAGCTGAAAGAAGGAAATAAAATATAAAGAGGTGCTTGTATTATGAAATCATGGCTTCAGTACTTCGCCATTTTTACTCTGTCATCCCTCCTGTGCATTCTGAGAATAAAGAAACACCTGACAGTATACAGGACCAAAAATATTTTGATTATTACACAGGAATACATCGTTTTTTTGTCTTTTTATAAATATTTTTTCTGTATGGTTGTTATGGTGACCTAGTGGAAATCTTGCACTTTAGTAGTGACTGCTGAAGATTAGCCACATCTCAGTATAGATGATATGTAACCCATCTCTCTTTGTGCAATGACGACAATTCCAGTCCACTGGCCATCAATTACACCCAATCAAATCCACCATAATTAATAACACATGAACAGAGATTAAAAAAAGAGAAAATTACAAACATGATTAAAATAGGGGAGATGATAAAGGCCTCACTGTTTATTCCCGGAGGTCTTCTCCACACTTCCGCTGGTTTTCACTGATATTTAACAGGAAGAAGGATCCTTTAAAGAAACATGCACTTTTTCATTCCCTCTTTACCTATCTCTCTCTCTGTTTCTATCACATCTTCTTCTAGAACTCTGCAAATTCTTTTCCACACTTCTCCGTGAACGACACACGGATCTCTTCCTCCTCATAGTCATCAAAGTTGCTGGTGTCCCCAGGACCTCTGCATTTAGGCACAAATGGGGCCTCCACCTAAAAGAACACACACAATAAGTGTTTGCCTGACTTGTAGATTAATAGTATTATGTTCCATAATGCGTGAAATATTTTAAATGTAAAAACTTAAAGCATTTAATATTTGTGTCCTAACAGTGAAATGCTTTATATTATGGCTTTTGGCTTCAGTGTGGCCAGTCAGATCGCTGAATGTGTTAGCAGTGTTTCTCACCCGCCGCTGGTAAATGGCTATCCAGTCAGTAGTGGAGAACCACTTGTGTCCTTTGATGTCATTAACTCCATTTTTAAGGTTGCCATAGCGCTTGGTCAGGTCCACCTGCAGAAGATTTCTCAACAGGTCCTTCAGGTCAGAACTAAAGTGAGACGGGAATCGTACCTGTGGAAAGACCACAGTTAGACTGAAAATAGATTACTTACAAAAAACAAATCTCAAACAAAATGGGAACGTATTTCAGAAGACAATAGAAGGTTATTGTTAAATAGCAAAAAATGTGACAAAACAGACTTGGATTTGGAAGAAGGGGTGTGGGAAAAACTGAACTATCTTGACACCAAAATATCATAGTGAACCTTAAATGTATAAGATCCATGTATATTATTTATATAATTATATACTTATACATTTTACTTACTGTGTTCAATAGGAATTAAACCTGTGACTTTGGCATTGCTGGAGTCATGTTCTACCAACTGAGATAAACATCATCTTGATTTTGTAGAAGGTTGTGGTGAAACACAGGAGATCGTGATGAGCTCACCTTTCCTGAGACTATCTTCTCGTAGATTTGAATGGGTTGATCAGCAAAAAATGGAGGATAACCAGCAGCCATCTCATACATCAACACACCCAGAGCCCACCAATCAACAGCCTTATTATAACCCTGTGAGAAAGGACGTGTAAAAAGATTCAACTCTCCTATGGAACACATGGAATTATTTATTTTAGCCGTGCGTTGCAATGTTGTGTCTGGGGAAGTCACTGTGTTAGCTCAGGGTCTCTTCAGAGAAACTGGCAATGCCTCACCTTGCTCAGGATAATTTCTGGGGCGAGATACTCAGGTGTGCCACACAACGTCCACGTGCGACCTTTGACCCGCTTGGCAAAACCAAAATCTGTCACCTGAAACAAAGTTGGTGCAGACGACCCTGACGACACTAAACAGTGACTAAACATTTATGTCTTATTTACAATAAATGAACTTATGTTAGTAAATGACGTTACTTACATTCAAAAAAGAAAGCAACTCCTTTATAGCTGAAAATATTAGTAAGCATGTGTGTTACCTGGATAAAGCCCTGCTGATCTATGAGCAGGTTCTCAGGTTTAAGGTCTCTGTAGATCAGGTCCAGCGCATGCAGATACTCAAACGTCAAAACTATTTGTGAAGCATAAAACCGTGCGTGAGGTTCACTACACGAGAGAAGATACAGAGAAAGCACACACATTCATTCTGCATTAATAAAGCATGTGGACCACAACAGACCACATCACAGCCCCAAAAATATCAAAACGCATGCCATGTCCTTTTAAGAAAAACAGGACTCGCACACTTTTCGAACAAACACAGGACATAGTATTGTGACACTTTGTGGTTGTCAAACACTTGACTGGCCATAGCTGAGTGTTGAACTACAACCGTGTGAAGTCAAGACAAACTGAGTTCACACGTCTATTAAAATCACCTTGATTTCAGTTGTTGTTGCAAAAATGGCTTCAAAAGTGTTGAAGTTTGTTCTGAAAAAGCTCCAGCATTATTTGTTTGTAAATGACACTTGATTTGATGCAATAACATTCAGACATTCATTTACAAAACATTTACACACAAGCATAAGTGTTCAAATGTGGCCCTTTTATATGGTTCATTTTCTTTCTGCACACTAATAATTTTAAAAGAAACCTGTTTTAAAACAGTGAGATGAGGCCACAGTTACTGATCTCACATTACACAAATTAGCACAAAGTATTTTTTAAATACATTTTTTATTAGTTATATTTTCCATTATATTGCGTTAGTGGAAACTGTATTAAAGTAAAAATATTGATTGCTAAACATACTGTATGTGATCTGACCCAGTTATGAACATTCACACCGGTGTTGATAAATACAGTCTTATTTTTGACATATTCCAAAACTCAAATGGTCCATTTGAAGTCTTCCTAATTCATCTTAAATATCATAGCTTTAAGAGTGGAACTGAAATTTCACCTATTATTGGCTAAAAAAAACACCTGGCAGCTTTTCGTATGTTGAAATTCAGTTTTAAAAATATTCCAAAGTGACACTATAGCCAGAACATTGCAAACAGACCAAAGCTTTATTCATTAAGAGAACAGTTATGTACACACTCTAAATAATTAGTGTCTTGTATTTTGTAATTGCTCCATATATGTGACCTGAACCTCATCTTTGATGTGAAGACAGTTTTGCACTGAATTGCCCCTCGGGGACTGTAAGTGCCTCTACTTGTACTCTAGAATGTAAATCTATTCACACCTGAACCTGCCGATTCTACGCAGGTGTGAAAACATCTCGCCTCCCTGAACGTACTGCATCACCATGTAGAGGTTGGTGTTATCCTGCAAACACAAACATGCTCATTATATTCTGTGACCTCACGCACCATCCGCTCGATACACATTTCCACTCGATTCACCTTGAAGGAAAACTCCAAGCGCACTAAGAAGGGGAAGCTGACAGCCTGCAGGATCCTCTTCTCATTCAGCGTGTGTTCGATCTGCTTCAGCTTCACCACCTTACACAGAAAATCAGATTGAAAATAATGTTTAGCTAGTTACACTGTCCGTCTCGCTGTGATGTCATCATTTACGCATTAGCCACRCCCACCTTTTGTTTGTTAAGAATCTTCATGGCGTAGTGCTGCCCGGTCTCTCTGTGTCTGACCAACATCACACGGCCGAACGAGCCAGTGCCCAGAGTTTTCAGCCGCTCAAAGTCCTCCAGACATGCTGTATTCTGAGGGCCACACGGACAATTTTACCTCGTTAGTGCACACATGCCTCAAATGATTCGGTTGATCTCAAATGATTCGGATGATGATCTGGTTCGGTTAAAGGAATAGTTCACCCCAAAGTGAAAATTCTGTTATTAATTACTCGCCCTCATGTTGTTCCACACCTGTACAGACACCTGGAAGACCTTCATCCATCTTCTGAACCCCATAGACAGCAACACAAATATCACGTAAAAGGCCCAGTGAGGTGATATAGAATCAAAATAATGTCCTACATCAGAGCGTAGCCTCCGTCAAAACCACACGCATGTGCCGTAGTGCGCTTGTGAATGAACGATAGAGACTAACACCAAAGAGAAGAAAAATGTTTGTTTTTGCACACAAAAAGTATTAATTAGGGTTGAATCACTGTAATCACATGGATTATTAAACAAAGTCTTTCACCGTTCTGGGCCTTTAAAGTGGTTTTTGCGTTGCTGTCTATGGGACTTCATTAAAAACATCATCATTTGTGTTCAGAAGATGAATAAAGGAATGAGCTTACATACAGTTTGTCATGCTGGTGTACACAACAAACCCATCCATGAGATTATCTTGACTGTGACTCAAACTCTTTTTTACTCTCTATCTGAACACAATATCATTTCTTGCTCTGGTCTCTCACCTGTGCAGGACTCTCCCACTTCCTGAGGAAATCTTCTCTGGCGAAGGCCAGAAACTCTTTGACTGTGGGGAGAGACACATGCACACGTTACACATCACAATAACAGTTGATGCATCAATGTTAATTAGGCTATAACTGTAATCAACAGTCCTCTATGAATTTTAAGACTTTTATTGCCGTTTTTATGCCGTTCTATGCAAGGATAAAAATAACTTGGGTTCACAGTTTTAGGTGTGAAAACCCAACAGACAGATGTTAGGACCAGGACCACCACAGACATTGGTGGAGACATGCCTCCCACCAGCCCCCCTCCTCACTTGGTCAGAGTGATTTTGCAAAGACATGTTCCTGGTTTAACATCTTTTGTTGGTCCTAGAACAACATTCCTGTCAAAAAAAACATAAATAGGAAAATTACATGTTGATAAGAATGGTATAAGCCCCTAACCCAGTCCTGAACCTAAAGTCCTAAACTCACAAACCTAGAATCTGATTGGATGACAGAAATGTTGTTCCTGGACCATCAATGATCTTATTTGGCAAAATCACAGTGACCCTCCAAAACCAAACAGATTTTACACTATTTTTCCAGTGGTCTCTGTACAACAATTAGTAGAAAACTGTGCTAAAAAAACAAAGAAAAAAACCCGTAAAAAAACAACGTTTTATTACTTTATTGTTATCTATTTAAAATAAATCCCCAAGGCTTAAATTTGTCTTAAATAAGAATTTATGTCTTAACCAGGCATAATGGCGATTCGCGATAGCAGATTCTGTTTTAAAGCCGAAAGGTCGTGATAATTCTACGATTACAGACAGTAAATTCTAAAGACATCAGTGTGTAGCGTGACCGCACCTTAAGAGCTTTGGAGTGCTGAAAATGGTGGAACTCAAAAACATTAATTTGAAACGTTTTACAGCAATAAGCTTCTTTACCGGTGAATTTACAACCATTTAGAACAGCTGATCAGACCACTTGCATGAAGAAAAAAATCTATGGAATCATTCTTAAGAATATCTTCTTTATGGAAGATGTTCGAGGCTCAGTAAATGATGACAGGATTTTCATTTTTGAGTGAATTCTCTCTTTAAATGTCAACATTGTTTTGACAATTGCATGTTTAAAGGTGTTTTGTTCTGATGGCTTCAGTTTATTTAATAAAACATTGTTAAAAAACTGTTACAATGTGTTTTTAAAAAACATTTTTAGTTTTAAAGTTTTAAAACCATCCCCCTGAAATTGTTTTAGAATTCAACTACTGCCTAAATGAGATCAAAACAAAGCCAATGTCAGTCAGATGGTCTCTTCCTGTTTAGGTGGCGGTTCCTGGGGAGAATGAAGTGCAAGTAGGCCAGACTTTATGCCATTAGCAAACAAACATAATAATAATTTTAAAATGGCCAGATATTAGCCCAACCTAATAACTAACAATAACTAACTAACTAACAGCTGCAAACAGTGACACATGAATACAAGATACCACAGGGTTAAAAATGCAGCCGGGTAAACAATTTTCCCTAAGTGTGAAAAACCTACTAAACCTACTACAGACAGACTAACATGAAACGATCATTTTGGTTTCTGCTTCATCACACATCTGTCTTTCCTTAAATCCAACACACATCATCTTCAAGCTAACAAACGTGCAACACAAGCCGCATCACAAACACACGCTGACAGCCGAAGCCGGCGCTGCTTCAAGCATCAACACACTGTTCGAGCCTCAGATCGCCATGACAGCATCAGCATCKTCTCGACGCGCGTTCCCGACGCCCTACGAGCATCGGACGCTGCGGATGGACGCGATGACTAGACGCAACAAAATAAMACACTCACCGCTTTCCATCTCGTTGCCCCGTTTGGCGGCCGGCGTGTTGCCCATGACTCTGGGCCTATCGGGCGCTGGAGAGCCGCAGGTACGGAAGGATGCTGCCGTGTCTGTCACGCGCTCCGTTCTCACGGCCCGCTCGGGCGATTGGCGTCGACCCGTTCGGCTTTTTAGACGTTAAAGCAGAGGACGTCGAGCTCGGTTTTTTCCGGGATAACCAGCGATCCCTTATGAACGCAGCAGCAGCATTCGTGGTTTAATTGCGGACGGGCCGCCAGCATCAAACCGGACTCGGGCGTCCTCTCCTGGCCTGCCTGACCATCCGCCGCCCGCGGCCCCGCAGTCCTCTCTCCTCCCCTCGGGGATCTTCCGTGAGCGGAGCTCGCAGGAACGGTGTCGTTCCGGGGGGAAACCGCGGCGGTGAAACACGGAGCGACCGCAGCGAGAGATCGTTCATGCAGCGGCGCTTCCCGTCAGCGTCCACACAAACCCCGCCCCTGACGCCAGCCCGCCCCCCGCCTCACCTCATTGGAGGAGAGGAGAGACAGATGCGCGTGATTGACAGTAATGAAGGTGTTAAAGGCCTTTTTTTAGCAGTGATAAAATAACACAACAGGTCAAACGCACAGAATGATGTTACTGAGCACAATGACATTTTTCTCATGGTAACTGATACCATGTCCCAACTGTGACATTGCATTTATTGTAAACTGCATCATCGTACATAAAGACAAATGTATAAAGTCAATCAGTCAACAAGTCAATGACATTATCATCACAAAAGTCACTGATCACCTACACTAGTGTTGAGTTTTCTTGTGACGGACAGTCTGACGAACTGAACACGTTTAGACGTTCATCAGCTGGTTCTGAACACTCAGATCAGAGGGATGAAATGTTTTCTGATGTGATGCGCGGATCAAAGGTGGAGCAACCCAAAGCGCCATCTCCAACAGCTGTTGCTTAGCAACATCATACACAGTGTTCAAAAAATCTAGAAAACGGAGATAAAGGCAAAAGTTATTTAAGACTTTTAAACAAACATCACATCAACAGGCGAAGAAAGAGAACCAACAGAAACCGAACACGTGGGTTAAAACAAAACAACCCCTTGTACAAAAGTAAAATAGTAACTATTCTACATGGACAGAAGCAGAGCTGGAATTGTGTCCCATATATCATCTCAAACATCCAACACATACCATAAAACGTTTTGCATTACCGGGTGAATTGCATGAAGACGTGTTATATTTCAACCCAGAATAAAAAGAATGACAATAATATCTGACCTTGTGAAATTTTTTTAGGAGTATAAAGATGTTTTACATTGTGAAATTCACAACAAGAATATTTCCCCCTATTAAAATCTTTAGAAAGTTTCATTGAAGTTACAACAACTTTTTATTTAAATCACAATGAAAGAAAGCAGTACAATTCATATTACCAGGTTATAGTTTAAATATGTTGCATTATCAGTTTTGACATGAGGAAAAACATGCGTAAAAGTCACAAACATAATGCAAAAAATGATCATAAAAGACTTAAAAAAAACGTTTTTGAAAAAAAAAACGTTTTTGTTTTATTTTGGCCTGTCTTCCCCACAGCAGAGCAGAGCAGGACAATGATAACAGCTGCTAATGACGGCTGGTGCTGGAGGTGCTGCCCCCTGGTGTCCATGACAGGGAGTGCAGGATGCCCGTCCCACAAATACTGTCGGACGCTAGTGTCAGAGGTGTGTGAATAAATGTTTTCCCCATCGCACCCTTACAAACAGCTGTACTGTTGAATCATTGAAAGGCAACTATCAGCACCTATAAATACAAAATGTAATACTTGTATAATCAAAGATGCGTTTATAAACAGTCCATGGAGTTATCGGGCATGAGTCCAAGGGGCGGGGCTTTCCCAGGCATGGAGGTGGGTGGGAACATGGTGTTGGGGGCAGGATCTACATTCTCTGAATCTTCCATCTTGTCCATAGTTGCTTCCCAATTAATGTGGAATCGGGTCACGCGGGGGTTAGATGCCAAGATGTTTCTCTGCAGCTGTGAATCAGCACAAAAGATGAACAATGAACATGCAGCATTTTAAGCTACATTTTTATTATCAGTACAACACTTCTAAAAACTGTTCAGTAATAAACAGTTTAATGTGTCGACTGTGATTATATACTGTATTGAGCTACACATGCTGCCTGTGACCCAGCAGAGGGAATGAATGACAGACACCTGCCTCTGTGATCCGGCCAATCAAACGCAATAGATTTGTGTCACCCAAACGAAACAATGTGTTTATAAGCATTTCTGTTGAAATAACAGACTGACGTACCAGTGAAGCACATATATTAGAGATGTACACAAGAAATCAGCTAACCAACCAAACACTCTCACTAACTACATCAGTAAACTACTAGATCTGATTTACTAATATACTATATTACTACATAAATACCATTCGGTGAAAGAGAAAAACATTCTTTATTAACTCAACTGTTACTGTATTTTGATACTTTATTTGAACATTTTTAATCTAATTGGCAATCACTGTTTGATCAAAACGATGATTCCTTTAAATGAAAAAACTCAATACTTTTCAAATCAAATAGTAAAATATATAAACACTACATTTTAAACTATAATATAATCGTGTGTATTAGTCTCACCTGTGTATAGTCGGGTTTGACGGGTGGGTTTTCCCGGAGCTCGGGGTCTGTATACTCATTGTTTACGTAGTAGCCAATGCGAATGAATTCTTGCCCTCGATAGGTGCATGTGATGAGCACAACAGTCACACCCACTGCGTCACTCTCAGGAATCAGTCCTGTGTTTGGAGCGTCCGCCTGTCAACACATTAAAAAAACAACATTTAGATCTGTCCCCTGCAGCTCTTGCTGACTTTTAATATTATGATACGTACAAATGTAACTATGTCAGAAAGATCAATACAGTATCGTAACAACACACACAAAGAAGTCTTAAATGTAGTACACACACATCCTGATGTTCGTTTGTTAAATGTTTCACTGTATTTGCCCTCAGGTTTGACATATAAAGCCCAGATGAGCAAAATGAAGTACTTTCATTTTTGCCTGTCTTGGTGTGTTTAGTTCATTTGATTTGACATTATTTACTCCATCAGCATTAAGCAGTTTTTCTAATGCAGGTCGTCCTACTGCACTGAATACAGAATAAGCTCTTCTCAGTTCAGAAGAACCAGCACACCTGAAATACAAACATGTGTCTGCCGGCAGGAACCGGGCCGACCAGAACAGAGTCGAGGATCTGGTCGTACTCCTCACTCTCTGCAGAACCCACATAGATGATCTTCCACTCCAGATCTGAGAATGACACACAGACAGCATCAGTGACACACAGACACACACAGACACACACAGACAGCATCAGTGACACACAGACACACACAGACAGCATCAGTGACACACAGACACACACAGACAGCATCAGTGACACACAGACACACACAGACAGCATCAGTGACACACAGACAGCATCAGTGACACACAGACAGCATCAGTGACACACAGACAGCATCAGTGACACACAGACAGCATCAGTGACACACAGACAGCATCAGTGCTTTTATCACAATAACTGCAGCACAAGATCCGCCCAATCAGAAACTCCACGGAAACAATGATCCCGCCTACATCTACTTTTTGACCAATCAGGAAAGGAGGCGCGACCTCGCGGGGTCACCAAACTCCCCGCCGGCGCCAAAATGTTAAAGCGCGTCAGTGTTACCAAGAGTGAGCAAACACGTGCCCTGCCAAACCATTATTAACATTTATATAACGTTTCCGCAGCAGGAACTTCCAGCGCTTCTCTTTACCTTCAGGCAGGTCCTCCATACACTCAAATGTGATCTCGAACTGAAACGGGTTTCTGAACGGACTCGGATTATCCAGAACAGCCACGTTCAGCACCTGCACTTTAGCCATGATTCCTCACAGAACTGGATCAACAGAACCGAGACACACTCGTCCGTCTGCAGCAGAGACAGTTTTAGCAGATCCAGATGCTGTTTTCAGACTGTAGCGCTGCTCGGACGGACAGTCAGTGTGATTGTGGCTCTATCAGCTTCATGTAAATCCGTCTTTCCAGCGAACAGCAGCAGCGCTCCGCATGTGCGTCTGTCTCTCATCGCCCTCTGCTGGACTGGAGGACAACCTGCAAAGCCGCGCAGCTTCCTTTACCAAACATAAACATGTTGCTCTAACTAGGACTAGTTTAAAGAAGTACTGCACCACGAGCGCTTTAAATCAGAAAATGAACCCGTATCAGGAGCAGATTCCAGAATGAATGTAATGCATTAAGCCTGCATGTGAATAACAACAGATGGAGAAAAATAAATGAAATACTGACATTTAGATGGAACTGTGATTTCTTGCATTTGTTGGCTGACTGCAAAGATTCAAGTATTACTTCCAGCATTATCAATCAATTCATAAACAGATCGTAGAGTTTGAATCTGTAATAATGAAAAGCAACTGCTACAGAAAAAAAGTTTTTTAAAAACACAGTTATTGAGTTACATACAAATACTGGAGTTACTGTGTTTTCTATTTCTAAATCTATGCAGTTACAGAACCTGTGAAAATACAGAAGCTCACATGATGTTGTTATACAGGGATTCTCAGCATTAATGTCTGTCTCCAATCAACTTCAGAGAGCAAAAGTCTGAAATTCTTCATTACTGATGCAGTCAAAGAAAATCTTTCAGCAATAACCTGATTTTCTTCTTATTTTTAGCGCTTATTTCAGGTTCAATTTATCTTAATCTATACAGACACTATTCTGTATTCTAATATATACATAATCTATAAATATACATTATTAGGCCAATCTATCTTTTTCTCATTGATCATCTACCTGGTTTCAAATTAATCATATTACCCTCTTAATTTCATCTATATCACCAGTTTACATTCCAGCTTGTAACAGCAGATTGTTGCTAGAGCTGCTATCAGGAACCTTAAACTTTTATCACCAAAGTTAATATTCTCCTGCTCTGTTTTTATTCCCTCATCAGGGTCTCACTCCTGTTAAATCTATTTAATGCTTTTCCAAACTACCACCAAATCAAATTAGTCTCATACTCTATGTAAGTCTGTATTCTAACGGTTGCCGTTTAACCTGCCTCAGCCACGGAAACTGACTGCAGCTTTAGCGTGCCAGAGGAGAACTGGCCCTTCCTGTCAAGTCCGGGTTCTCACAAGGTTTTTTTCTCCACTTTTCATCCTCTGGAGTTTTGGTTCCTTGCCACTGTCGCCCTGTTGGCTTGCTTGCAGCGAGTCTGCTGACACTAGCTTAGATCATTTCACATAATTTGCTGTCTTAAATACTGTCTAGAATTTCTATATTTTACATATAACTGCATACGTCTAACATTCCATATAATATTTTATTTCTCTTTTCTGTATCTCTCCTTTRATGTTTTTCACTGTCATTTGTACAGCTGCTTTGTAACAATGTACCATTGTGAAAAGTATAAATAAACTTGAACTATATTAAGTCACACATAACACTGAGATCAATAAATGTGTCTAATTTGTACTCATTTAAACTACAAACATTTTGTTAAATACTCGCATTTCATATAGTGTTTTTTTCACATAGCAGTTCAACAGCAGTATTGAATCAAACGCACTTAATCCACATGATGTTAATCCACAGGGCTAATGAACATATGAACGAATCAAGTGTTTTTTCTCCTAATCTAAAGATGAATAAAGATGAACACACTTAACACGCTTCTGTGTCACACGTGCTGAGTGTGCACAACCAGTCATCTTCATTTATCTGACAGTTCTTCCTTTTAACATGATGAGAATCATTCTCTCTTGCAAATCCAAATTTAGCTTAACACATAATACGAAATGTATCTGTTGTAAATGTATTTACTATTGAATTCATGCAGGCACGACTGTAGAAATGATTTTGAACTGCTTTCTTAATTAATCTTAATAAAAAGGTAATTGTATTAGAAAGGCCAGGGAAATAGTTTTATACTCCAGAGAATATTTCAGGCAGGGTCTATTTTTCTATTATAAAGGTCTATATTCTATCATAAGGTCTATTTTTGAAATGACTGACATATTTTTGAAATGAATTACATATGGCTTTGTAAACCGGAGGGTTTGTAAGGCACATTTCTTTCTTACACTGCTTTGAAACAACACAGTGTTGTACAACACAATACAAACACACAGAGTTGACTCTCTGTAAGGAGGATAGTATAGATGGAGATTTTTTTAAAGTCTGTTGAGTGTGCTAGACTACTTGATTTAATAAATTTGCTTATACATGGAAACAATTCACTTGAGAATAGCAGAGACCATCCGTACAGTTGATAATGTCGTACACACATCATTTGTGGCTGAGGCAATGCTGCTGCAGATTAACAGTATAATTACTCAAAATCACAGAGCCATATCTCATCTCCAGCTCATATTTAACAAGCATTCAAATTCAAACTTCCAGCTTTGTTGGGTATCGTAACATGTTATTGTGAAGCACAGAGCAGAGACACTGAAGGTGATTATGGCCTACAGCTGAAGAGCAGGTCCTGCTGGAGACTCAGCATGCCATCATACTTCGCTTTGAGATCAGCGCTGGTGTCACTCTCAGCTCTGCTGGGCCAATGTTCCACCCACGTCCTCTCACCCAGAGCATACTGAGAACTGAAAGAATCAGAGACCGTCTCAAACGCTTTTAAACACCAACAGATGACTGGAAACTTGTGTTAGGGGTTAAAGAGGAAACTATTCAGCGCTCAAAACCCTGCGACTTCTTCACAAAGCAGCGAGCAGTTTTAATTTCTTCTGCTCGATATCTCTCATAAATACAGACACATACTTGCCTATCATGGGAAACGCACTTGAGGTCACAGATTTGTTCATTGTAAATATGGTCACTCACTTTTGACCTTGCAGTTGTACAGCGTCAGTCTGACCCATGATCAGATAACTGGTGCCCTTCTTCACATTCAGAGCCTCTTTGCAGAAGATCTGGACAGTGAAAGTACGCAGCTTGCCCTCCACGTCTCTTTCTGGCCCTGCACGAATAAAAATTCATGAAATGCTGAAATGCTTGACTCTGATTGGTCAAACGTCAGCTGTCTTGTACAGTAGTTGACACTGCACATCCAAAAGCCTTTAGCATTAAAAGTTTAAACGGTGTCACTGAGACTGAATGAGTTTAGCAGCAGTTCATCACACACTGAAGATCCGTTTACAGAGCTGCTAACTCAACATCACGTACAGTACAGACAGTGAGACATTATACCTGTTTTAAGGGCCTTCTCGATCCGCATCTTGTAATAAACTGTTGAAATGTCCTCTTCTTGATTCAAAAGAACAGCTTTATAAACTGTAAAAAACTTTACTTGTTAGCCGAATTGTGTGCGCACAAAAATGAACACAAACACATGCTATAAATATACAGCTAATTATGAATACCATAACCTACCCCTAACATAAACCCTTATATATATAAATAAATAAAAATACTTTTTATATTGCTTTTACAAATGGGAATGTCCCTATAACACACACAAACACACACTCAGGGTTTTTACCATAATCAATTTTTGGTTCACAGGCCTTTTTATTGCGCTGGGCCTCATTAATGTTTTCTTTTCTTTGTAGACTGCAGTTATCTGGAACAGCAATGAAGGGAGAGCAGTAGATTAGCAGTATAACGTTGTATTACTTCATGAAATACTATTTTAAAACACACTACCACACCTTCCGCACACTGACAGACGTCCTTATGGCAGATCTTTTTAAGAGCTCCTTGCTTTCTGATTGGATGGTAAAATTTCACACAGCGGTTTTCTAAACAAGAAGGAATGATGCATCAAATATTGTCACAACTAGCAAAACAGCTCAGAACTAACAACAATATATTTACAGCAGTTTTTATATTTGGTTTAATCTGATACCAGAAAGTACAGTGTAGCAGAAATAGTACAGTATTTGTAAATACAGAATTCATGAAAAATGATTTCAAGAGCACTCATAAATACAAAATCTGCTTACTGGAATACTTTTTACAATAAACATTTTTATTCAGCATTTTATTCAGAAATCAATTATACAGCAAATTAATTATTTGATCATGCTAAGCTATGTCATAAAGAACAACAATACTGGTGTTTAGGCCAGAGTTCAACAGAAACATTCATGTCAGTGGAAGACTGGGAAATTTCTTAATATTTTTAAGGAATCAAGATTTTTAAGGATAAGGAATCAACACTCACTAGTTAACTAGACAGCAACGCACTGACTACTTAATTTTGAAAATCTGGTTAGCTATAGTTTTGCACATAGACGACTGCGAGTTACTGAACTCAAGCTTTGACAGTGAGTGAGAGATGAGTGAGAGAAGTGAAGAGTGTGTGTGTGTGTGT
>JAZGTK010010111.1:0-16660 GCA_036877625.1 Ambastaia sidthimunki | reverse complement strand
AAAAAAAAAAGGGAATAAAGTAAATAACAGCATAAATCAGCAAATTAAATTATTACCTGAAAGATTAAATCTGAATATTTAAGATATAAATAACCTACATATTTACCTCCAACACAGAACGGTACAGTATTATTAAAACATGTAGATATACAGACAGACAGAGAAAAAGAGATTTTTAGTATTTTGGAGGTATTTTATCAGTAAATGTGTTTCCTGGTAATGCTGCTAACTCAATGCTCTGCAGGAACAAGCAGTTTTGGGGTCTGCATGGAAGAAATGGAAGAAGTCTATCGAAATAAAATCATGATCCTTTGCTGTCTGCATAAATACATTTAAGTCTCATAAATAAATCAGTGTCAATAGTCGACTTATTCAGAGCGTGAAATGAGAAGCGGGGAGGTCAGAGGTGAACGGATCGTGCAGGGGAGGGGGGCGTCGGGGGGGCTGGAAGAAAGAAAAGGGCAGAGAGACTTTTGAAGGGGAAAGAATAGACTCAGATGGGCGTCTTTATCCACACACGGGTCTCATTAGCATTTAGTATGCTCACAGTTGCCAATCACTGCACGAACGGCCGACTCCAGCCAACAATTTTAGGTTGTAAGTACGTTTCCCAAACATTTACATTATGCAAAAAAATTAAAAATGTTCTAAATCTGTCTCCACACAGCTGTCTCAGATCAAACAGATGCTGAATGAATGTCAGTGACATCAAACTTCATTGCTTCTCATGTGTCTTCTGATCTAACATCAGCATCTACTCTGATATCTGTACCAGCTTCATGCTTGATCTGATATTCTCTGCACCTGGAGACCTGCAGAGAACATTCTCAGAATGTTGGCTAATGTTCCCTAAAAGTTCCCTCAATGTTATCAAAAGGCGTTCTCGCAGTAAGAACAGTAAAAACATTGTGTTTGTTAAGCTGTCAGTGGAACGTTTTAAAAATGTTACAAAATTTAATAAATGTTTAAAAAACATTCTTATCAACAAGCAATAATGTTAATACAATGTCTAAAAGACTGGACGTTTTGAACGTTCCTAGAATGTTCAAAATAACATTTTTAACATTTATTTGTTACTTAAAGGAAACGTTAAAGAAACATCCCAAAATTGTTAGCTGGGATGTCTGATCCAGACGGATCTTATTTGCTCTACAAGAGCAGAACTGACTGATACAGGATGGACCTCATTACAGTGTGATATTTTGGATCTTGACTTTCACCATCACTTGAACTGTCGTTGTGTGAAGATTCTTGAAAAATGGTCCATTTGTGTTCTGTGGAAAAACTACAGCACATGAAATGACATTTCATGTTTGCGTGAAGTACTCCTCTGACAAATATTTTTAGACAAGGGGTTTGTCAAATCCTCCATTCCCATATCCAAAGTCCCAGGGCCACAGGGCACCCAAAAAAGCAGGGGCCCTTACCAGCCAACAAAGCCTCTGAGCCCTTCAAATAGTTAATAATTAGATTAAAAGTTCAAATAAATGAAACACTGCGTGAACACGGAGTCTCTCGGCCACTTCTCTCTCTCTCTCAATCTTTCCCAGTCTATCCGTGTGGAGTTCTTTCACCGAGTGTATTTTGTTCCTTCTTTGCCTTAGAAAAGCAACAATGGGACAGAAGACACAGTTGTAGGAAAAATTACTGCTTTACATTTTTCCACTCTCTCTCTCTCTTTTGCCTCGTTCTCCTTTTGAGGCTGCAGGAGAGGCTGATGAACAGAAACGCTGGTTAAAATGACAAGAGGAAAAAGCTCTGGTAGTTACAATTCTTTTTTATCAATGAGAAACTTCTGTGAAAGTGGAGAAAGAAAAGAGGGGAAAAGAATAAAAAAGATAAAGGAGATCTTTACAGGACGGGGTGCTGGATGGGGGGCTTCTATTGTGAGAATCAGTAAACCAGCTTTTCTCAGGCACGCCACATAGACCTGCTGAAATATCTATGAATACTGATGGCCCATCACACTGGATCATAGCTCACAATAACATCACTGTCTCATACCATCACATTAATAAGTTACTGGGGTCCCACGCAACTATTGAAATTCTAATTTCCAAAAATATGGGAGAGATGTTTTGAGTGAAGTGCTTTGTTTAACGGCATAAAAACGCTCAAGAGTGACAAAACAAGTGTTTCCTTGTTAGACACTAAAAGCAACGCTTACAGAAAGAGTTTGATCTATTTATGCCAGAAAATATCACACTCTCAGGGGCAGGTGATGTAATGTGAGGTCTGTCATAGTTCTGAGTGTGTGTCTGAGGCAACGGTACAATTATCAGGTGATACAGTAACAGGGTTTATAAATCTGCCACATGTGCCACTTTCCAAGAACATGGAAACAAATATAAAGCCCACAGAAACAATAGAAATATCTCAAATTGATTATTTATATGTATCTACATAGACAGACAGATAAAAACGGTCCCTCTAACATACCCAGTTATTTTTAAAAGATTTTAACAGCAGTTTGTGCCTTATCTCTCTCTCTCTCTCTCTCTCTCTCTCTCACACACACACACTCACAAATCAGGCTTCATCAGGTCAATCTTCTGGGTTTCTGATTGGCTCATAGACAGCAGAGAACAATAAGGCAAAATGCAAATAATAAAATTACTTTTGTAAATAAAGGTGTATGAAATAGGAAAGTTTTTTTATGGTTTAGTAAGCGCAAGGTTTGAAAAAAGTCTTGATGCAGGAGAGAAATAAACTTCTGCTTGGTGAAGCCAGTCAGTCGGTCCCGCCTGCCGAGTCTGTGTGTGTGTCTGTGTGTGTGGGTTTACTTGACAAAAATGTACCTAAAAGTCAGCAAAACCTGACAAAATCTGAGCAAAACCTTGTGTGGGGACATCCGTATTTGTAAAAACACAAAATATAGTAAATGTTTTTTATTGTAAAATACAGAACGTTTTATGTTAGGGTAAGAGTGTGGGTCAGGGTTAGATTATATTATTTATAACTAGCTGTGTATAAAAACAATAGAAGTCTATGAAATGCCCCCATTTAGACAGATAAACAAATGTGTGTGTGTGTGTGTGTGTGCATTTAAGAGGGGCGGGGGGGTGTGAGGAGGGGTTGGGCGGTAAAACCATGTCCATCAGATGTTGGTACCGCTTCCAATTACCAGAGATTACAGCTAGATGACAGTCCATGTGTCCTGAGCTGAGCCAAATTGCAGGGGAACTATGCAAAATAACCACTGGGTGCATTTAAATGGAAAGTTTTACCAGACACACATCATCATACAATAACTAACCTCTGCTGGCACACGACTGCCTGTGCGTCCAGCTTTACTGTCACTTTAACTAAACGCGTCTCTGACGCCACATTCATATTTTCTGCTTCAGTTATATTTGTCTTGAGATAAAACAGACATGTGGTGAAATGGCCCTAAAAGCCATTTGAACAACTGTCTAGAAAGGTAAAATTAATAGTTAGAATTTTAACACGAGACAATGCAAGTCTGACAACCCCAGCTAACAGGGAACGTTGTCAGAACGTTACCTGACGTTCTCTAAAAATGTATCAAAAACATTAGCGCAGTAACGTTAGTAGAAATGTTTGTTATATCATATATCAAAAACATTTATCTTAAGTTATCGGATTTACTTTACACATTTTTAAAATGTTGGAATAGTGTTCTTATACCCAAGCAATAACGTTAATACAATGTCTAAGAAACTGGATGTTTTGAACGTTCCTTGAACATAACCCAACCACACTGGCAACCATTGAACAGAACACTCACCACTGAGACATTTCTCAAAATATCTTCTTTTGTGTTCCACAGAAGAAAAAAGTCATACAGGTTTGAAAGGACATGAGGGTGAACAAATTGTCATTTTTGAGTGAAATGTTTTTCTAGACAGCTGAACATCTCCTGAAACAGATCTGCAAAAAAAAAACAAAAGAATTAAGGTGAAGTTCGCCGCATCTCAGCCTGAGGCCCAACGCGGTCAACAGAGAGACTCGTGCTCATATAATGTGACAGGATCAATGCATTTCAATTCAAAACCCCTGCTGGTGGACCTGATCTCACCCCATAACCCTGAAAGAGAAGCAAAGGTAGAAATAATCCACAGAGAGAGAGAGAGAGGCAGCATTGGTGGTAAATGGTCCGTAAACAGCCCATCGTGTCTCCGGTACGCAGCGCAGCCTGTCGCTTTATTCACTCTGTATATTGTTGTCTTTGGAGGTGGCCGAGCAGCCAGGCTGAAAGACACTCGCTGCATGAACTTACAGCAAGTAAATTTCTCTCTTTCCACATGTTTGCTGCCTCATTTGCTTTCAATCAAAGGCCGGAGCTGAAAGAGGAGGAGGAGAGGAGATGAAGAATAAAGAGATGTCAGCTGAAGAGAAGAGAGATGAGGTAACAGTGATTTCTGCCCACTGGATTGGAAGTGACGCTTAAATCGGCGTGTCTTGGAACTGAAGCACTAACTTGTTGGTAAATTGGAAAGAGAAAACAAGAATCTGTAAATAAGAGTTTGATCTTCAAATGCACAATGAATATTCACTGTGAACTGTCAAAGTCTTTCAGATAATACAGCCTTTACCCAGTGAACAATTTTAAATAAGAACGCTTCCCTAACATTTCTGTTAAGTAACAAAAATGTTAAAAATATTATTTTGAATGTCCTAGGAATGCTTAAAATGTCCATTTTAGACGTTGTATTACAACATTATTGCTTGCTTACAAGAACATTATTCAAACAATTCTTTAATTGTGAGATGTTTTTAAAATCAACTATCAAGAATACCTAACAAGAAATAACATTTTGATAAAATGGTCTACTAACGTTACTGCAAGAACTCTTTAGATAATGCTTAAAATAAGCCTAAAATTCCTAGTAAATTCCAGAATACGACCAGCATTGATTTATTATATGAAAACATTACCATACCTTGTTTAAAATACACAGACTCTTCACACACACACACACACACACACACACTGAAATGGTAAAACAATCCTGTATATTATCTCATCTCACTCAACTAATTTTCTCCTAACATCTCAATCTCTGTCACAAGATCTGTGTGTTTACCAAACAACACGTCTCACTTCTGTTCCTCTAACACACCAAAGAACAGAACATGATGTGTAATGTCTCACTCACTTCATATAATAATACAACTCAATAAAAGATAAAACAAGACAACAGGATGAGGACAGACATAGAGAAACAAGGAGATAAGATAAAAAACAACATGAGAAAAGAGACAAGAAGAAGAATCATACAATTCTATTTAAAGCTGTAAATCTGTAACGTTTGGCTCTCTATCGCCATCTCTGTTTAAAACATAAAACTGCAGGTTACTATACGTACTTTTCTTTGTTGAAGTCAAATGAAGCCAAACTGACATTTCAGATCAGACCCGACAGCTCAGTTTATAAAATATTATTATGACTGTATCTTTGCAAATTGGAGTCAGATAAAGTGACTGTTTTGAACGCTGATCTATTATGTAAATGCTTGATAACTAATTTACGGATTGCAGCTTTAAAAGCCACATTATGATATAAATGATCTCTAATGACTTTATAAAGAATAATTCAGCTAAAATAAAGCTCAGACAGGACAGAAAGTGCTCCCGCTGTATTTTACCATCATATGAAACTAATCTCATCTCTCTAGAGTATTGACAGCACACCGTATATGTGACAGAGTCTTTTGTATGTTACTGTTAATGGTAACATGACAGCGTCACGCTGAGGTGAACTGGGTCCCCTCCCACGTTGAAACCTGGGGCCAACAAAAGAATTGGGCCCCCTGAGGGCCCAGCTGGGCCACACTCGCCCCATTTCGTTCTCGCTCCCATGAAATCATAAATTATCGCGACCCACTTTGATGACAGTTCAGTTTGTGTGTCCTGTGCTCCTCTCACAACAGACTATGAGACCAGAGTTCAAAGAAACGGGCGGCCGGGAAAGAGGAGTGTAAAGGGCCTGTGTAAAGGGCCGAGGGTCATGACCTGGGAGAAAAAACAGGTCACCTGTGTGATGCAGGTTGTTCATGCTGCTTTAAATAAGTAATTCTGAGTGTTATTATTACACCTGCAATTTTTATGATTTTCACACACACATGCCCTATTTTACACCATTTTAAAGTAGTGTGAGTAAAGTTCACACTAAATAGTACAAAGAAACACTAGACTTTTCACATTTATGAATCTTGGCATCACTTCTATCTAAAGTTTTATTCACAGTGCATTCACGTTTCATCAGTATGTGTGTTCTCTGGGAATCAAACCCACAACCTTTGCACTGCTAATGCAATGTTCCACAAGTTAAGCTACAGGAACTATAAGAACCAAGATAGTTCTTTTATTCAACCCAACACTAAAGAGCTTTTTGTAAAGAAGGTCCTTTATAGATCAAGTCTGTAAACAAGAACCCAGAACACTAGCAATCATTCAAATCCAGCTGTCTGAGTAGCTGATTTTACCTGTTTGAAAGTGTAAAGGTCAAACAGAATTAAAGATGAACTCACGGGGTTTGTGAGTGCATGTGTGGCCACTAACCTTTGGATTCTCCAGAGTCATAACTGTTGAGAACAAGACAGATTCAATACTTCAATACAATAGTTTTATGTGCAACCCAGGGAACAGGGAATGTTCTCAGAACATTGGCTAATGTTATTTATTAAAAACGTTCTTGCAGTGACATTAGTACAAAGAACACTTTATTAACATTATATATCATATCCAAAACATTATTCTTAAGTAGTTAGTAAAATGTTTTATAAACATTAACATTAAGCAATAACGTTAATACAACATCTAAAAACGGGGCGCTTCAAGCGTTCACAGAAGATTCAAAATAACATTATTAACATTTTTGTTATTTAATGGAAATGTTAGGGAAACGTTCTTACAACCTAAAATTGTTAACTGGAAATGGACAAATAAGTATTTGAGAAGTGTAAAGAAAGTGTGTCTGTTTTCACCTGATCTGCACGAGGTTCTCTGGAGTGACTGGAACAGAAACACCATGTGTCTGAGTGAAGACAGTGAAAAACTCATCAATAAACATGCATGAGGAATCTGTGGTACTTCTGTGTGTCCGGTGCAGAGAAATTAAACAGATACATCTCAAAATATTTCTATTCTTGTAACAATGCTCTGCTACAAAACACATTGTGAAACGTGCTATAGAAATAAATGCAACTGAAATTGAGTGACACTTCATCGTAAGCAGTAATTGAAGATGGTTTTTAAACCAGGAAGATACAACATCCATCCCAGCGCTGAGATTCAGGCGCTGCCTGTAATGAAGTGGTACCGGGCGACCTCTAGTGATCCTCACGATACATCTGCATTCACACACGTGCAAAACATCTACAACCCGTAACTTCTGCCTCTCTGTCGCCATCTCTGTCTGAAGCGTTAAATTACAGCTAATTTTACTTAATTTTCTTTACGTATTTCAAACTGACATTTCCTTGGAAATCAGACCCGACAGTTCAAATGATAAATCACTATTATAAAGTCACTGTTGTGAATCAGAGTAAGATAATAAGATTATGTTGAACACTGATCTTCATATACTTGCTCAATAACTAATTTTTGAATCATAAAAATGACGTACTGTAGCTTAGACAGAAAGAAAGAAAGAAAGAAAGAAAGAAAGAAAGAAAGAAAGAAAGAAAGAAAGAAAGAAAGAAAGAAAGAAAGAAAGAAAGAAAGATGCTGAGGTAACATTTACATCATGACACTGATGAGTTTTCTGCGTCAGTTTAACTCACCACAGCTCAAATCTCAACCGTTTCATACATCTTCTCTCATTTAAACTAATGAACTTGTGAATTCCACCTCGGTATTTAACCAACAACCCGTTTAAACAGCTAATAATGTTACATTTAAGTCTTAATTGTTAAACATAAATGCACGACATTACAAATTAAAAATTATAATTTCTTCGCGTCGTATGCGTCACCTTTTATACCCGATTGCTGCCCCGCCCCACACGGATACATGAACCAATTAGATCTCGCTCCGTTCAGCCTGAGGAGCGACCAGCCAATCAGATCGAGGCGCACAGAAGAAGACACAGACGCTATGTAGCGTCACTAGAAAAACAGCTTCAGACACTTATTAGTGTTTCACTATGTAGTATTTTAAAATCAGCTGTTAGGTTACGATTCACATATCTGCATTATTAAATCATTGAGATTTGGTTTATAGTAACTTACAGGGACAGTTCACTGAAAAATGAAAATGTTTCCATCATTTAATCACCCTCATGTCACTCAAAACCTGTGTGACTTTTGTTTCTGCTTAAACTCTTAAGACAAAAACCTAAAACAAACAGTCTGATTCTACCCAAACATCATATTCAATCTGAGTACAGTATTATGTTAAATCACTTTTCTGCTTACCTCGGTGGTAACTTTAAAAGAGACAAACATTACAGATAATGGCTTTTTTTTTTAGTGCAAAATGCTGCAACATGTTTGGTTTAATTGTTTGTTTTGCTTTTTATTTCTCTGCCATGAAAACAATCAAAAATACAATATAAACTTCTGAGAAATCAGTATAATGAGTTTTTTCTTAGATTTAACAGAAAACACGGTGCAAGACACCAAACAGAACAGAACTCTCGTCCGATTCCACATGTGTAGATTTGAAAATATGATGCAGTTTCACAGCTGAGATCCAACACAAATGACAAAGTGGAGTCAGAGCCTGAGATGTGAACAGTACAGTCCAAATTTCTGTGCTCAAAACTGTCTTATGCATGAGGCTCTCAGTAACTTCAGCTTTATCAAAGCAGCTTCTGAAGAAATGTCAGAAAACAGAAACATTATATAGAGCGTGTTCCCAAACACAGCCTCCAGAAATATGTGATGATGAAGATGATGATGATGAAGAGGTCTTAGAAGAACTGAAAACTTGCTGAGCTCAATGTACCAATAAGAAGATGGATCTATAGTTCCAGTGCAGCAGAAAAGTTTTGTTTTGCAGACAACCAATCAGTCACTTTCACAGATGGCCATTTTATTTCACATAGACTACTGACATATCCTTCCACTGAAACAGAAACCCTGTTATACACGAGCCAAAGAGACGAATCTCACTGGCATTCTGTGTCGCCATAAAGATGGTGACTGAAATGACAGAAAATTATTCTGAACTCATGGACCATTTCTTACATTTATCTCCTTAAATCACTGCAACAAAGAGGCACACAAATAGGTAAATAAAATTCCAGTATTTCAACAGAAAGTAAGATGACACAGATGAACAGAGAAACTGTTGTGCTGAGCTATTAAAGCAAAGAAATGTGAGTTCTTGTGTCCCGGGCAGATATTACCACTCCTTCTTCTTCTCATCCATAGACACGCCCCCCGGCCCGAGGGCAACCACCAGTAGCAGGCCACCGATTACTGACATGGTCTGGAAGAAGTCGTACTTCAGAAAGTCATGCATGGGTTTGTAAGCAGGCACCGTCCAGAACGCGTTGAAGTAGATGTTGATGGCAAGCAGCCACAAAACTAGTGTGAGCGCAGCCAGTTTGGTCTTGAAGCCGATGGCCACGAGGACGATGAGGGCCGTGCCCACCATGTTCTGAAGAATCTGGATCACAACAGAGAAAATGTAAGACTCGTTCGGGACACTGAGGAGTGCTGGTAAATGCATGTCATACAGCGATATACTGCTTCAAATGATAAACTGTACACATTTTAATATCATTTAATATAAAGGTGTTGCTATAGCTCAGCTGGTGGAGCATTGCAAGGTTGTGGGTTCTATTCCCTAGGAACACATGTACTAATAAAACAATACATACCCTGAATACACTGTAAGTTGCTTTGAATGAAAGCGTTTGTGCCAAATGCATAAATGTAAATGTTACTATATCAGAGTTCCTGGAAGAACTGTATCCAGAGTTCACATCACGCTGCAGTGTGTTCTCAAGCACACAGGTGATAAACTTACAGAGAAGAAACTGGCATCAAAGTGAAGCAGCGTCATGAACATCAACACCAGCAGCACTCGGCCACCCAGCTGCATGTACTGTTTAGGAGAACTCTCGCCCACAGACGGCACGCCAGCGAACATGCTCTTCCCCTCCGACCGGGACTCCGCCAGCAGAAGCAACAGACCCCCACCAAGAGCCAGATTCCTGCAGGACAGAAGATCAGGATTTACTGCTCACACACACACGCATACACAGATCAACACGTACTGAATTCTTGATTCAACTTCCTCCCCACAGTTTACAATATAAAAATGACAATTCTATAGATAAGGAGTAGAAGTAAAAGTAAAAAATAAGACATATACATAAATTAAATTAAAATTTAAGATGCAATCCAAAACTTTTTGGGGTTAAAATAAACAAACCCCGATTCACAACATGTGCTTGCTAAATATTTATTTTTGTTCATTTTTAACCCAATAAAGTTAGACTGCACCATTAAAGATCAAGAGAATGAAAATTATATACTCTTTATTTTTTTACAGCACAATAGGACATATACTGCATATACAAAGAATGCATATGAATATGAAATAGTGAATAATGATAAATGCAGACAGGTAATAACCTTGAGACAGACAGAATGAATCAAACTCACCTCATGAGAAACTTGAGGTCCCACAGAATACTGTAGGCAACAGTCTGAGAAGACAAGCAAGTCACGTAGAGTATGTGATAAAATTACAGGTAAGAATACAGGAATTACAGAATATTACAGCACAGAAACTGTTATTAACCTGTTATTTCCTCACCTGTAATGCAATTATGCCAAATAACCCAAAGCAAGCATACTGCACAAAATTCCTGCTGAGGACCAGAATGCACCCGCCTGAGAAAACAACCATTAAACATCAGCTCAGCATCAGTGTGGAAGAAAGTGTGTGTATATACTGTTACTCACTAACTTATGAAGACTAAATGACACCACAAGTAATCACTTCATTCTGGACTTGTGGAGACATTTTTAGGTCACCATGAGGAAACAAGCTTATAAATCACACAGAATGATCTTTATTAAAAATAAAGGAAGAGTTAGTGTAGGGGGATAGAATATACAGTTTGTACAGTAAACGTACATCTACACACACTTTTTATCTTACCAATCTGTCCTATGAGGTTGAGCAGCACAAAGCATGTGGCAAGAAAATATCCGCAGCTCCACGTGACCTCGATATAATCTCTCTGTTCATTCCACTGGAACCACATGCGAATGCCGTCCTCCAGAAACGTGCTGATGAGACACAGACGCGCCAGGTGCGGCAAATACTGTTTAGTTACTCGCAAGAACTGCAAGACAAACAGAATGCGACGAGTCAGTGACAGCTGTCAATGCACACTGCAATCGCATGCACGCCGCAGTTAATTCAGTTACAACCATATAACAATATGCATTACTGCACATTCCTTACATATGCAAATATTTATTGTTTTACATTTCACTGCTGGTTGTATTCTGTATATTACTATCTGTGTGACAAATAAAAGTCTTCACATTTTCACTGTAATTTGCACTCAAAATGTAAAGTTTATATATGCTCATCTGTATTCCTCCATGCATGAAATCATTTAATTAAAAACTCTGTATTAGATTTTAGACAAACAGTGAAGTTACGTCACAGGTCAATCTAAAACCCATTTCTATAAGTGCTCACAATTCTTAGTGACTCAAGAGGTTTCTGTTATAATGTTTTGTGTGATAAGATCTGTTATGAACAGTGTAAGGACAACACACAGCTCCTCATGTTGACACAGCAGCTGTGAACTCTGTTCAGAGAGCTGCTCAACTTCACCAGTGCCAAAATAACCTCACAAACAGCCCACATCAGCACAACCCAACAGCCAATCAGTGATCAGACACATGACAGTGACTGACCTGATGGCCAATCAGAGCATGTTGTGCAGTAAAAACCCCATAAGACTAGAGCTAATGTCTGTGACTTAATGACTTTCTGATCCCTTAAAGATCTCAGTCAACAAACTTAACTCTGATGTATAGACAATACAGGGCTGTCAGACACAATGCAATTTTATCTGAAGATTCACTTCCCTCCATAATTATTATAGTTTATTAAAACATTTCTGTTAACTGAAATCAAACATATAGGCATATTTTAAAAATATATATATATATAGATAACTAACAAATATTGCCTTAGCAAAAAAACAAAATAAGTTTAAGCTGAGGCACTAAAAACATAAACTGAAAATAAATGAAAAATAATTAATTTTTCACAGCCATATTAAAAATAAATAAAATGACAAAAGCACAAAACAAGATTGACACAAATGTAACTAAAATTAACATGAGGGTTACCCTAACCCTAAATACTCATAAAACCAAAACTACAGTAATTCTGTTTTCCTCTGCCTAACAGGAAAGATTGTTTTATTCCACTGTCCTTTCAGGCAAATATACAGTCACTCACAGAATCATTTTACATGAATGAAAACAGTTACATGAATGTTAATAAGAGAAAGATCGCAGTACTGTCACTATCCCTTCAGTATAAACTGCACAAACAACACAAGGGGAACGCCAGAAAAACAAACATGATTGAACCAGTCTGTATACAGAAGACAGTCTTCATTCACAGTTCACATTAACCTGAACATTTAAGATTCAAGCCGCTTTAAGCAGTTTAAGTACCTGTAGAGATGCAGCTTAAGTCAAAAAAACAAGCACATTAACACACATCTGAGATACAGGATCACATTCAAACACAAACACTTGAGTGATGCCACCAACACAGACTGATGTCTCATTATTTTATTAATTTAATTACCATTTTATTTAGCCATTCCTAAAATAAGTCATCACCAAAGTCACTTCCATGTTTTCTGTTCAGGTTGTGGAAAAAACATTCACCACATATTGTGATGTAAACTGGTTTTGTCACGTTTGAGGTTTTACTGGGTAAAACAAAAGACTCTTTGAAACAATTAACACGTTTGGGAGGGTGATGGAGCAAATCACCCACAAGAATTTATTCATCTATGTTAGTGTTAAACTGATTAAAACCTTCAGACTGTTGTACTCCCTCATTCACCCATAATCTGATCAATCAACTGTCTGATCAACAGGTCTGATAAATGTGATGCAAGATTGACTTTAGGACTTCAAACATTAACTTACTGTGAGTTTACGTCTCATGCACATCTGAATTGCAATGCACTGCATAGATGATCATCTTTAACTATCCTTAACATCATTTGTCAATCAGAATCTCTTTATTTAGGCTAGCGCATGCACATGCGTTTTACTGCATGCCAACTTTTATTAAACATACGCAATAAAACCCTGAAAACATATGTTATGCATATTATCTGTTAATGCACGAGAGCTTTTGACATATTTGTCGTATGGTCTCATATATACTGATCATGCAGAAAGCTCGTGAACTAATAAAATGAGACGTTTGATCAGATTTTCTCATATAAAGTGTCGGATGTGACGCACCTGATCGGTCACGTCCTCCGCCGCGCTCATCAGATCTTCCTGCCCCATCACTCACAACAACAAATAAATACAAACACACTTGTTTTAAACACTCAGAAGTGCTGATGCCTGTCTAGGCCTCCGCCGCCGTCCCACAATGCAGCGCGCCGCTACGAAGGACCCCCTGAGCGCGCGTGCGCGTGAACGGCGGCCTCAAGCGCGCTCCGATTGCCACGTACACCCACCGCGCACGCGCAGGGCTGCACGCTGTCAAATTAGCGAAACATTTACAATTAACGGGAATTAAAGCGGCAATCAGTAACTTTCGCCTCTCTAGCGCCATCTATGTTTGAAACATTACAGGTTACTGTACAGACGGTTCTTTACGTTTGTTGATGTCCGGACAACACAGATCAAATTATAAATCATTATTATAAACTTACAGCTGTGAACTATGATTGCAGCTTTAAGGAGTAAATTAATAGACTTATACAGGACATTGCTGTTATACATTAAACTCATTAAAAGAGGTGTAACAGTGAATGCAGCAAGAATTTCTTCCTTTTTGATGTGTGTTAAAGTTTGTTCTCTGTAGTGAAATCGCTTTGAGAAAGACACTTATTCAAATAAGCATTTTGTTCTTTTCGTCAGATTAATCCATGTCAGCAACAGTGAGACAGAAAAGACAATTTAACCAGTTACAAACTTTATTATCATTTTCCATTAACTTTGCCAACACACTTTAAACCTTTTTTCTTTTTGTTCTTCTTGAATCTCTTGGTAAACACACCAGACTGCACCTGAAAAACAAAATCTGCATTAAACATTCTGAAATCGTTTTCTGACACACTTCTGTCATGTGTATTTGTCTTAAATTTACATTGTATGTCTATGTGTGTGTGTGTATATATGGTGTATGTAGGTATGAATGATGTATGTATATGATATATATTGGATGACTTGATTTAGCATCAAACTACCTTATACACATTATATACATTATAATCCTCATTAAAACAGACTCAAGGTTTGTCTTCAAAATCTAATGAAGTATCTTTGCAATATACAGCTGAAGACTCACACACAATGACTGACCTTTCTGCGCTTCTGCGTCTGGTTTTCTACTTCCATTTCAGTCTCTTCATCATCATCACTCTCAAAATCATCTTCCTCGACATCTTTCATGCCCTCGTCTTGCTTTAAAGTGAACAAAGATGCTGCAAAGAATCAAGGCACACAGTTTAAAACAACAGTTCACACAAAAGTGAATAATTCATTTCATTACAGATATTGTTTAGCAGGATGTTTATGTGACACTTTTCCACCAAGTTTAGTGGCAACACCTGTCAACAAAATGTAAATATAAACACCTTTACATACATAAAAGCAAGATAGACACAAATTTAGGTTACTGACTGTCCTTTTTGGAGCAGAGAGACACTGTCATTACTGTCAGTGTATTTAAATTATTTTGTGTTCCAGCAAAATAATATTAAAGCTGCAATCCTTAACTTGTGGTTACTTGTGGAGTTATTAACGTGGATGACAAGTTTACATTCTAAACAGCTGCTGTAAAAAAAGCTACAAACGCTGCACCATTCACAGTACCTGGACATGAGATATAGCAGCCAGATTTTATTTCTATTTACAGACAAACATTTCCTGCGAAATCGGAGCCGAAATCTCAAATTAAACATTTATAATAATTACGGTAATAATTGCAAATCTGGGTAAGGTAAGAGGATTGTGTTGAACACTGATCTGTCATGTACAATATCCTGTTTGTTCATTTTTAACTTAAAAACTTACAGATTGCAGCTTTGATAATATGTTAGCTGAAGTTGCAGCCAATGAAATGAAAGCATCACTAACATGGATAAAGATCTGACATGCTGTCTTCTGAATCGCTCTTGTCATCTTCACTTGAGCCTGGATCCCAGATTCCACTGTCCTCCTTCTTCTTCTTCTGCCTACTGTCACTTCCTGTGACATCATCGCATGGTGCAGCTCTCCTTTTCTTCTGAAGACTCAACGGGACAAACTGCACCCCCTGACGGACACACTCCTCATCTGACACAACGACACACAAAGATCAGTGATTGTAACATCCTGCAACAGCAGAACTTACAGTGTTGGTGGGGTTACAAATCCAGTTAGCCCACTGTGTCACGTAAAACAACATTGGTGAGAAAACCTTCAGCTGTATAACTTACAATTCTCTAGAGCTTTTCTGTATCGTCTCCCGTTGACGTGTCGGAGAACGTGCTGCGGCAGGCGATTGATGTGACGTAAGGTCAGCTTGCAGAAGAGATGATCGCTGAGGAAAACAGGATGTTTGCTAATTCAATGTTTTCACAGATGAGAGTTCATTAAAGCCCTTATCTAGCGATCCCAACACCCCAAACAGCAGTCAAACATCTCCCATTATCTTCATTTGTGTGTTTTTTGAGGTGAACCTTTATAAATCTTAGTTGAAATAAATTGCTATCTTCTTGACAACTGGTGCAACTTATTCATTTTGTCATATTCCAACAAATCATTCATCACTGTAAAGGTAACAAGAAAATAAACAAATAAAAAAGGCGACAGAGAGGCAAAAGTGCAGTACTTAAGTGCAGCTTTAACTACAGTCTTAACACACACGTCTGTAAACTCTCAAACTGTGTTTTACTACAGTTTTTTATTGTTACTTACGGTTGTTTGGTGCTGGCCACTATATGAGGCTCGTACTGACTGTAGTCAAACTGCGAGTCTGCAGACAGCTGCTTGTATTTCTTTCCTGATGTAAAGCGCTGCAGTTCAGAGAGGCTGCAGGGCAACTCGTGACCGTTTAGCGTGCACTTGATCTTAAACACAGAAACATTACCGTCACTGACCATTTCAATATTCATTTACTTTTAGTAACCTTATAAAAGTGTCGCTTTAACTGTGGCTTTACCCTCTTGGAGTCTGTGAGCTCAAAGAAAGGGTGATTCTGAAGAAACGAGCTCAACTCTTCTGGTAAATCTTCCATCACAGCAAAAACAGCACAACTTAAACATCAGCGAACTAAATGAATGTGGAGAAACTGCACCGAAGAGCAGATAAACTTCATTAAAGACACACAAACACGCGATAACAATCAAACTAAGAGAGCAGAAATCACCACGCTTAGCTGCTGCGAGCGTTACACACGCACAGGTACTACAGTCTGACGTCATTTACGCGCCGCTGACGCTCGCTTGAAGGACCTCAATCTG